>PVJN01044748.1:0-17194 GCA_004026805.1 Lasiurus borealis | reverse complement strand
GCCCTCGCAGCCAATAGGACGGGGCGCTCCGTCTTCGGCCAGCCAATAGCAAGGCGGATTGCTGAAAAGTGCTCTCTACGTGCGGACGGCGGACTCGTGCGGCGCCCAGGTGAGAAAGGCCCACCTGTGTCCTGGGGGAGAGGCTTCCGGGCCTCCTTGGGGGCTCGAGGTGGGTAACATACAACTCTGCTCGCGGGCTGAGTGTCTTCATTCACGGTTTAATGGCAGAAGCGATTGGTGGAGCGACGTGTCAAACAGCTGCCTGTAGGACTTTCCACCTGGGCTTGTCTGGGAAGAGGGAAAAGATACATTTCCCCGCCCCTTTCTCTTCTGCGGGCGGATTGAAAATTCATTGTCTTCCCCTGAAGTCATTAAACATTTTCTTTATTTTAATGGTTGTGTGATAGTGAAGGAATCGGAACTCACCTTAATGAGTTGGTTGCCGAGCGCCTGAGCTCAGTTTGTCAGGGGCAGGTGGGTTGGATTCAGACCTTAAACAGAGTGAGAACTCCTGAGCTTTGGGTCGATGTGGTTTCCCTCTGATTCAAAGAGCAGAAGCCAAGAATGTACTTTATATATATATATGTACATATATATATGTACATATATATATACTTTAAATATATATATACATATATATATACTTTAAATATATATATATGTATATATATACTTTAAATATATATATATGTATATATATATACTTTATATATATACATATATATACTTTATATATATATACATATATATGTATATGTATACATATATATATACTTTAAATATACTTTATTGATTTTTTACAGAGAGGAAGGGAGAGGGATGGAGAGATAGAAACGTAGATCAGCCGCCTCCTGCACGCCTCCAACTGGGGATGTGCCCGCAACCAAGGTACATGCCCTTGACCGGAATCGAACCAGGGACCCTTGAGTCCGCAGTCGGACGCTCTATCCACTGAGCCAAACCGGTCAGGGTAGCTTTCGTTAATTTTAATTGGTGCTTCTGGAAGTCTTGGAGACCCTCTCCCTAAGTGGTGTGAATGACAAGTGTTACTCTGACAACCTCGTTCACACGTTTAATTGTCGTTTGCTGTTCAGGCATCTTCCAAGTAGCAAAATATCCGAGGTATCCTTACCAAAAAAAAATTTTTTAAAAATGGTAAGAATGAAATGTGTATGTACTTTATTTTTCTAGTGGTTTGTGAACTTGAGAGCTTTCTTATTAGAATAGGAATTTTATGTGTGTGTGTGGGGGGGATGTAATTTAGAGCTGCATCTTATGATGTAAAATTTTCCTTTAAACTGAGTGTGTTGTCTGCGTGCGTGTGGGGTGGGTAAGTGATTTTTTAAAAGCCTCCATGATTGACAAGTTTAAACTATAAAAGACTCCCAAATCATGCCTGTACCACAAAGTTATGACTGGTTTTGACAGTGACGTATGCTACTTTTGAAATACAACCAAAACCTCATCGCAGTTCTTGCATGGAATTGTTTTAAATCCCAGTGACCCGTTAAAACTCTTTGGCAGGTTCTGTTTGATACATTAAAATCAGTATTGCTAAATAGCAACTGGAAGTGTTCATTTGGGGAGGTCTTTCGTTTTTATGGATTTTTTTGTTTTTAAAGAAAAATGTTCAGGGAAAAATAACTCATGTTGCTCTTCAACTATATCTTCTGGAAAGTTTGATGGGGTTTAGCTGTTTTTATTTTGGATATTTTTCCAGTATATATCTAAATCATTCAGTAAATAGCTGTTAGGTGCTTATTCTTTGCTTAGAGCTACTCTTGTCATTTTTAGGCCTACAGAAGTAAAAATGTTCTTATTTGGGGGAGATAAGATTAAGATTAGAAAACAGAACAACAGTTGAATACATTGAGCAATTTGTACAAATTTTGCCCTATAGTAACTAACTACTAAGAAAAGCAAAACAAAGTAGCAAAGCATTTTAATAGTGAATAGAAACATATTGGATATTTTTGTTGCTTTTAAATACTGTCTTTTCACATGTTATTTTTACTTTCTATTACCTTGTCTCCTACTTTATTTACCCTTTGGTTTTCTAAGGTGGTAGTGTGATGCTTTATTTGTCTTTTTACTAGAACTGAAGGATTTTTTTTCAACTTTTATAATGTTTCACATGTGCCCCCAAGTAATTTCTGAAGTTAGGCTGTATCTTTGGAATAGTGTGAAATTATCAGAGGATAATTTAACTTGTCTTGATTTTTGTTTTTTTTTTTTACAAAGACAAAACTTTTGCACTCAGAGCAAATAATCACACATATTTTAATTTACCAGTATACAGAGTTGAATATAAGGCATTGGAAGAAATACAGTGTGATTTTAGAAGGGAAGAGATAAAAAGGTATATGTGTAGGTGTGCTTTTAATGATGAATAATAATTAATTAATTAAATTCTAGGTAATGAACCACATATGCAGGTTACAGGGGAAAAAAAATTAGTCTCTGCCCTCCTTGAGTGCACAGTTGGGGGACTTAGGTGGATAAATAGAATACTACTGTATCCTGTATAATAAAAGGCTAATATGCAAATTGACCAAACGGCAGAACAACTGGTCACTATAATGCGCACTGACCACCAGGGGGCAGACACTCAGTGCAGGAGCTGTCCCCCGGTGGTCAGTGCGCTCCCACAGGGGGAGCACCGCTCAGCCAGAGGCAGGGCTCACAGTTGGTGAGCGCAGTGGAAGTGGCGGAAGCTTCTTCCACCTCCGTGGCAGCACTAAGGATGTCCGCTAGGCCGGACTGAGGGACGCTGTTCTCCCTGAGTGCATTGATTTCATGCACCAGGCCTCTAGTACTGTATAATTTCTAGGACATAGGTGGATAAGTAGAATACTAAAGTATACTATATAATTTCTATTGGAGGACAAATATAGGATACCTAACGTGGACTGAGAAGAGCCTTGGAAAGTGTCCCCTGAGGAGAAAGCTTAACCTGAGTTTTGAAGAATGTGTAGGGTGATATAATCATTATAGAGAATGGAAGCCATTACAGAGAATAGGAAGATTGCTTCTTCAATAAATCTGTTCTCATTGCTGCTGTGCAGGTAGTTCTCATGATTTATGCATAGTGCTAATAGAAGGGGAGACCGGAGAAGGTCTAATTGATTTTCTTAAGGAATAATAGGAAATGGGAAATCATTGAAAACTTTCAAGGAAAGGAATGACAGTGATCATATTTGATCGTTATATTTTGGCTAAACATATGCTAGGAGAAAATGATTGTCTAAAAGTATGACTGGGATAAAGAAAATGGAATGAATTAAGATATTACTATAAAGGGTAGAATTGATATGATCAAGGAAGGTTGACAGGAGGAACCAGAAATGATTAACAGGCTTCTGCCTTGAACAGCTTTGTGGGTGATAGATGATAAAGGATAAAGAAGGGAGAGCAGAATTTTGTAATTATGTTGGTTATTTTAGGGAATGGGAGATCATAAAATGAGTATTTTTTTTTAAATGTGTGTAATTGGAGGAACCCATGGAGTAGTCAAGTGGAAATATCCAATGCACAATGGATTATGTGAAAGAGGTAACTCGAGATGAAACATAGATTTAAAGTTAATTAGCATATAATGGAAGTTTACACCAGGAATTGTATATTCTAGAATGAGAAGAAAAAAGAACTAATAATAAACTTTGGGGAACATAAATATTTACAAGCTGGGCAGATGAGCAGAAAACAAAATAAGAATTGGAAGATGATTATTAGATTTAGTAATAATGGTTTATTTTGCTTTTGTTAAACTAAAAAGTCAAATAATTGTGGTTAGAATTAAATGGCAAGTGAAGTTGAATATTCCATAAAAATAGACCATTTTACAATTTAGAAAAGTTTGTTCTAGAGAGTCGGGGGGAGGGGATAGAGGGAGATAAAAAAAATCAAAGGAGGAGTTTTGTTGTTTGAGAGGTACTGTAAAACAACTCTAAACAATTGATAAAAGGACTTGAATGAGGTACAAGGAATGGAATCTGGAACATAGGAGAGGGATTAGTGTTTGAAAGAAGGGACTATTCAGTGGCTAGAGGGTTTAGAAAAAGTAAGGCTCTTGCTTTCTGCCATTAAATCTTGAAGACCTTAAGGTCATTTTATCTTTTTACCATGTTCTTTTTACCTTCATCCACTTCTAGGACCTCAGTTACAATTTATATAACAATGTCTAACATTTATAGCACAGATTGCTTCTCTGATCTCCAGAATCATAAATTCATATATTTACTTTACCTGTTTCTTAAAAGTCTTAGTGAAAACTTAACCTCATAATACCCCAGACTGAACTTCCTCTAGTGCAGGGGTGGGGAATGTTCTGCCAAAGGGCTGTGTAAGGTGTGCAAAATCATTTGGTCTGGCTCTGCCAATTCATTAGGGGTAGTTAATTAAATATTTGACCAAATATAATAGGAAAATTTTTAAACTGCTAATTTTGTATGGCCTGTATAAATACCCAATTAGCCCTAGGCAGAAAAAAGGTTCCCCACTCCTACTCTAATGTTCTATATCTTATTAAATGATAAGACAATTTGTAGATCTAGTTGCCCAAGCAATGGGACTTCACTACACTCAATCCCCATTTCAAGTTGCATTTGCCATATGCAGTCCTTTACCAAGACCTGTGGACTTTACCTCTTAATAGCTCTCTGATCTATTCTAGGGCATTTAGCTCTTCTTTGGTTCTCTTATAGTACATTCTTCATTCAGGAGCCATCCTGACCTTTTCAATAGAAATATGATCATATAATATAAAACAAAACTTTTTAAGGACCTGCATGCAGTCCCTTCTACCTACTTCTGTAGGCACATCACTCTATAAATTCCCTTACTCTCTAACTCTGTTATTTATATATCCTGCTGTACTCACCATATTCAGTAACACCATTATCCTCATCCTATCAGAATGAAATCAGCTCCAGTATATTAACAATGAACAAATAAAATTGGAAATATTAAAAAAATACAATTGACAGTAGTATAAAGAAATACTTAGGCATAAATCTAAAAAAATGTACAAAGTCCATATGAGGAAAACTACAAAACTCTGATGAACAAAACTGAAGGACTAAGTAAATAGAAACATTCAATTTTCATAGGTAGGAGACTCAATATTGTCAAAATATCAGTTCTTTCCAACATGAGCTATAGATAGATTCAATGCAATTCCAATAAAAATTCCATCAAGTTACTTTACAGATGTAAGCTTATTGAAGGCATAAGACCCAGAATAGCCAACACAATGAAGGAGAAAATCAAATTTGAAGGACTACTGTTACTAAACTTCAACATTATTATAAAGTTATAGTAACCAAAACAATATAGTATGGGCAAAAAAATAGACAGATTGGTAGAACAAGATAGAGAGGTCAGAAATACACTCAACTACAGGCAGTCCTTTGGTTATGTGGGGCTCAACTACCTCATTTCGTGGTTATGTTGCCATCTCCTATTTATTTATAAAAAAAAAAAAGTTCTGTCATTTCGACGTATGTACATATGTGCTTTATGTTTTTTATTATTTATTTACCACAAGTAAAGGTCAGGATTGTTATCTTTTAATTTTTTTTTTTTTTACTGTTTCACTTCATTACTGCTGTATATGTGCTCCATGTAAGTAATAGGTGCTTATGTAGGTGGGTTCTGACTTACAGCGAAAATTGCTTTACATTGCACCTTAGGAAAGGATCTTCAACGTAACCCTAGAACATACTCGATAGTCTACTGACCTTTGATAAAATAGCCAAGGATATACCAAAGTTAGTGTTTTTAACAAATTATGCTAGAATATAGGCATACAAATCCCACCCCCAATCCCCCACCAAAAGAATCTAGACACAGACCTTATACCTTTCATAAAAATTAACTCAGTGGCTTTTCTGATACCTAAGGTTCATATTCCCATTGTTTCAGTGCAGGTAAACATATTGTGGAGGCTTACTAGAGAGTCTCATGGTACTCTGCTAGGCATGATTGAATTAATGAATGTCATGGTTATGCCTGCACAGAGGGAATTTATGGACACCACATAATTCCTTTATGCTTCCTATCAGTATACTCACAAATGGAAATCTTAGTCCTGACTTCCAGCATCATAGATTTGTTTTACCTGTTTTTGTACTTTATATAAATGAAGCAATACACTATTTTATTCTTATTTTGACATTTTTTGCTCAACATTCTATTTGTGAAACAGTAAGGAGAAGAAAGATAGATTTTTTTATGTAATAAATCTTTATTGTTCAGATTATTACATTTGTTCCTCTTTTTTACCCCCATAGCTCCCCTCCACACGGCTCCCATCCCTCCCTCTACCCTTATCTCTCCCCACATTGTCCTCATCCATAGGTGTATGATTTTTGTCCAGTCTCTCCCTGCACCCCCTCACCCTTTTCCCCCTAAGAATTGTCAGTCCACTCCCTTGCTATGCCCCTGATTCTGTTATATTCACCAATTTATTCTGTTCATCAGAGTTTTTTTTATTCACTTGATTTTGAGATTCACTTGTTGATAGATATGTATTTCTTATTCATAATTTTTATCTTTACCTTTTTCTTCTTCCTCTTCTTAAAGAGTACCTTTCAGCATTTCATATAATATTGGTTTGGTGTTGATGAACTCCTTTAGCTTTTTCTTATCTGTGAAGCTCTTTATCTGCCCTTCAATTCTGAATGATAGCCTTGCTCCGTAGAGTAATCTTGGTTGTAGGTTCTTGCTATTCATCCCTTTTAATATTTCTTGCCACTCCCACCTGGCCTGCATAGTTTCTGTTGAGAAATTAGCTGACAATCGTATGGGTGTTCCCTTGTAGGTATTTAACTGTTTTTCTCTTGCTGCTTTTAATATTCTCTTTTTCTTTTGCTCTTGGCATTTTAATTATGTGTGGTCCTCTTTGGATTCCTTTTGTATGGACTGGTAAGTCTATTTCTTTCAACAGGTGGGGGAAGTTTTCAGTCATTATTTCTTCAAATAAGTTTTCAGTATCTTGCTCTCTTTCTTCTTCTGGTACCCTCATGATTCTGATGTTGCTACGCTTGAAGTTGTCCTAGAGGCTCCTTACACTTTCTTGGATTCTTTTTTTCTTTTTTCTTTTCCAGTTGAGTGTTTTCTGCTTCTTTGTATTTCACATCTTTGACTTGATTCTTGCAGTCCTATAGTCTGCTGTTAAGTTTCTATAGAATATTTTTTTTTATTTCAGTCAGTGTATGTTTAATTTCTAGTTGGTCCTTTTTCATCTCCTCTTGGGTCTCACTAAATTTTCCAACTTTTCTAGGAAATTCTTTAAAAACCTTATAACCATGGTTTTGAACTCTGTATCCAGCTGTTTGTTTTCCTCCATTTCTTTGTGATCTGTTTCATTGTCTCCGCATTTTCGCTACACCGGGAGAACTTGTGTGCTGGAGTGAGCCTTATGATACAAACTTGCAAAACTGCAAAAGCCTCTCTGTTGAGCTTGGATGGGGTGGAGTCTCAGGGCTGAGCAGACAGCCTTGGCCTTCAGTCAGCCCCGCCTTACTCGGCCCCTGGGTCTCAAGTGTTTCTCGGTAATCGCTGCAGCCCTCCATGTGCGTGTGCCTCTAGACCTTTGCCTTTCCAGTTGCCTTGCACTCCAGGACCCATATGAGTTTGGGTCCCCAGGGTCTCACCCGAAACTGGGGTTCAGTGCAGTCAGAAGTAGAGTTCAGCACAGTTGGGAGGCTCTGTCTCCCACCCACTAGAAAAAGCCAGTGGCACAATCAGCAGTTCGTCCTCTCTGTGTGCAGTGGTATGTGCGCCCCCAGACCTCTGCCCTTTCGCGGTTCCCCTAAATTTCCGTGCACTCCTCCCTTTTCACGACAGTCCAGACTCCCCCCGTATGAATCTTGCCCGGAACTGGGGTTCAGTGCAGTAAGATAAGGGGTTCAGTGCAGTCAGGAGTCTCCATCTCCCTCCCACCAGAGGAAGCCAGCCAGGTACTCCACCACCCGCTCTATCCATGTGTGCATCTTCGTACCTCAGCTTTTTGCAGCTCTTCTGAGTCTCTGTGAGCCCCTCTCTTTCCTTCTAGTTGTATAATTTCCACTGAGACAGCTTTCCTGTGGTTCTGGATAATGTCTGTTCTATCCTTTAGTTGTAGTTTTGAAATTGTTGTGTGAGGCAGCAGTTTAGGTGTTCACCTATGTTGCCATATTGGTTTCTCCCCAGAAAGATTTGGCAGAAATGAAGTATTGGAAAGTTCAATGTACAATATCAAAGGCAAGAAACAGGATAAGAGGAAGACTTTAAGGAAAGCAAAGGATAACAAATAATGCCATGAATAGCTTAATAATAAAGCATAGAAGATTAAGATAATGAGAGTTTCTTTCAGCTTCAGTCAAATTAATGATAATTATTGGAGAGTCACTGTTATCTTCGTGTCATGCACTCAAGATTTTCATATCATTTTGCCAGAAGGAAATAGTAGGAAACTTGTTACATATTCATTAACATATTAATATGTGATATTGTATATTGTATGTTATATTAATGTATATTTTAAGATGAATATTCATATGCTGTTATCTTCTTTTAATAACAGACATTTAGTTTTAAGTGTAGACTCAAATGTCCCATGCAAACACATATAGAACAAACTTTTAATATTTCAAATAAAAATGGTAATAAAATTTTTTCTGTCATAAGAATTGTAATGGAGTTATTATGGTTGAATATGAAATAGGTTTTGACATCTAAGACAGTATTGACCATAATATATTTTGCTTTTGTCATATTATAGCTGATCAAGGGTTTTTCAGCAATATTGTATACATTCTTCATATTGAGTAAATGTCTGACTAATTAGTCTTTTTTATACATACAGTGGTCCCTCAAGATACGAGTTTAATTCGTTCCGTAACCTTGAGGCATGGGAAACTATGAGACGCTCAAGTCATGGTAAACTGGTGGGTCGTGTACAGCTGGCCAATCCACGCGATTACTCCTATCTCAAACGTTGCTCATATTTCAAAGCAAAAATCGCTCGCTCGATGGCTCGTATCTCGAGGTACCACTGTATATATTTTATTGATATTTTTACAGAGAGGAAGGGAGAAGGATAGAAAGTCAGAAACATCGGTGAGAAAGACATCGATCAGCTGCCTCTTGCACAACCCCTACTGGGGATGTGCCCACAATCAAGGTATATGCCCTTGACCTGAATCGAACCTGGGACCTTTCAGTCCACAGGCCGACGCTCTATCCACTGAGCCAAACCAGTTTCACTTGACTAATTAGTCTTAACACATCAGCCTTACAAACTGCATTTCTCTGCTTCATTTTCATGCTTCAAATTAACTTTAGATAATCATGCTGACATGTAGAAATTAGTTTGATATATAAGAACTGTATGTGGTTGGTGTTAGCAACTCTTTAAGTTCTAGGTTGATTGATACATTATGTTACCCGTTTACTTCTCCAACTTAAAATTCCCTCATAAAGGACTGTAATTGTCTTTTTTAAAAATCATTTTATCCAAAGTGTCATTAGATATCCAAATTCAAAATCCCATTGACCTGCTGAAGAGAAAGACGCATCTTAACAATTGAGGAACATTTACTCATATATAATAACTCAAATCAACATGGCTGAGGAAAGCCTTCGACTAATGTAATTTTGATTTTCTGCTTTAGAAATCCTGAAACCATGGGTCACTCACATATGCTTTGAGATGCGTTAGATGCCTTTTTTTTCCTGGAAACCCTGCAACAACTAAACTGTAGAACAAACCTATGGTAAGTGGGCTCTTTTCCTCATTTTTCTTCTGTCTGGTTCGTGTTTAAGTTAAGTCTTATGAATATCCTAATGCTGCTCCCTGCTGGACACTAATTTTTGAAAGTTGCCACTTAATAGATAGGCAAGTAACTGGTTAGTTGGAGGGGAATCTTTGGCTGCATTCTCACACACACACATAAACACACACACACACACAAAAATAGTATACGACAAAAGCAACTGTTATAATGAGTAATGCCATTGTCATTGTGTTGCTACCTGGAATATGATGAAAGTGCTGATGGTCTTGCTTCTAATTTTCATTGTCTTTTTCCTGCTTAATGGCATTTAAAAGTTATAACCAACATACATTGGAGGATGCTTATAGATGATGGATCTTTTAGGATATCTTAAATTGTGTATGAGTCTATATATAGTTTGTAATTTAATTCATTTGCTGTTGCTTCCTTTTTTTGTAATAAATTCCCTGTATTATTGTTTTTCCAACAGCTTCAATATAATTTAAACTGGGCATTATTGCGTCTATTTTAAATGAGTCGCCCTATGTTACATTTCATACAGTGGGTTATAAGAGTAACTTGTTTTGTATATCCATCCCATAATCCAGCTATCATGTTTTCTAGTACACACAGTGAATGATTCTTACACAGAATGACACTGTGTTGGACCTGAAGTGTCATGTCTGTCCACTTTATCATGAATCCTCACGTTGCATGTATACATAGACGCTCCCAAAATTGTTTTCAAATGTGTGAGAGTAAAAAGTGTTTTTCTTCTTACTTTAGAGCTAACATATTATATATTTTGGGGTGCAGCCTGAATAAAATTATTGCCTGGATATAATGTAGATTTTTTTTTGAAGTAATCATACATCTCCTTAAAAAGAAGGAAAAATGACTGAAACAACATTGAGCTAAGCAAAGATTTAACAGGATAACTGATCTTACACTTTTTAACAGCCTGGTCCTTTTTCAACAGCCTTTGGGAAAACCTGTGAAATCTACTCTTAATTGGGATTATGGAGAATTATGCGTACTAACTTGTTTCTTTATCATTAAAATATTGCAATAAAAATTAGAAATGTGGGCCAACAAAACGTGCTTCAGAAAAATAGTCATTTAAAAGCGAAATACAGTTGACTGCTCACCCAATTATAAACTACTAGAGGCCTGGTGCATGAAAATTCATGCACTGGAGGGGGCATCCCTCAGACCCATCTGCCCCCTCTCACAGTTGGAGAGCTCTTAGGGGCGGGAGGCGACCTGGCAATCAGGGGAAGGTGACTCCCCATCACACCTCTGCTGCTGCCACTGCCAGTAGCACAATCCTTGGCCGGCTCTGATTACCTGAGCCTAGGGCAGCCCCGGTTGGCTGGGCAGCTGCCATCCAAGGCTTGACTGTGCCTCAGGTGGGCCCTGGTAGCTAGGGGGCTGTGGGGATGTGGGTACTCTAGAGGCAGGCACCCCAGCAGGGCTGAGGGGACTGAGTGCTGCCATCTTTGAGGTGGCAGTCAGTTAGCACATTCCCTCCTTATTGACTATGGGCACCACCATCTTTGTGATGGTGTGAGGGTCAATTAGCATATTCCCTCTTTATTAGATAGGATTGAATGTGAATTAAAAATAATCTGTGTGAGGAGTGTGGCGAGGTGACAGAAGATTTGGGGAAGATGGACAATTACTATCCCAGGACAATAGATATCACTATGATGATTTCCTATATCAGTGAGGTGTTTTTAAATCTGACAGTTCATTTCTTCTCACATTTACTAAGTCAACAAATTTTACATTTGCATTTAGGGAAAAAAAAGGGGCTTCATGTAGATTTTTGCAATGAGAACATGTTTTAGAATTCACCTTACGAACAAAATATCTGAGAGGCCCAAAGCGAGACATAGCTTTTTCTAGGATACATTTGAGATCACAATGTGGTGGAAGTGCAAAATGACACAACCCCCAAACCAATTGTGGGAGTTTATTACATATGTGCTTATTTCTTAATGTTATAAGTTATATGTATACTTATAACATATATATACAGGTTTTCATTATATTTTTTTCTTTTTGTAGTAGCAGACTATTGATAACACTCTTAATGTCTACCCATAGGATACTTGTTAAACGATCCATGGCTTATTTATACAGCTTTAAAAAAGAAAGGATGTTCTCTATTTGCAGATTTGGAAGTTTTTGAACATACATTGTTATTTGAAAAGAGCAGAATTCAAACAATGTATTGTAAACTACTTTTTGCGTTAAGGGAGGGGAATTAAAATATAAATATATTTAGAGATGCTTATATTTGCATAAAGAAAATCTGGAAGGGTATACAAAATCTATTGAGTTGAAAATTTGGTTATTTAAATGAATTGTCTCAGAATCCTTAGTGTTTCCCCATTTTTTATGACAAGGATTTTGACTGCTTTTGTGTATCTGTGTATAAAACTGCCTTTTAAAAGAAAACTCTAAATACAGAAAAGTGCACATATTATAAGTAGATAGCTCAGTGAATTTTTCGGAAGCCAAACAAACCTATGTAATCAGCACTTAAAGAAAAAGAACATTATCAGCACCCTAGAAGACACCATCATGTTTCTTTCCAGTCACTATTTACCTCCCTGAGCGAGAATAACCCCTACCATGACTTTTAGTAGCATCATTAGTTTTGCTTGTATTTATATTTTATATAGAATTATACAGTCTATTTTATGTGTGGTTTCCTTTGCTCAACTTTTTGTCTTGAGTTTTGTTCATATTGTTGCATGTAGTTGTACTTTGTTCATTTTCATCACTGCATGTCATCATATGACTGTATCACAACTATTTTTTATCCATTCTGTTAATGGACATTTTGGAGGTTTCCATATAACACTGCTATAAACATTGTAATACATATCTCTTCACTAATATGTTTACAAGTTTCTTTTAATGACATATCTAGGAGCAAAATTGTTGAATCATAAGAATATATGCCCGACTTTATTCAGTATTGCCAAACAGTATTCTAAAATGGTACTAGTTTACATTTATATGAGAGCTCTCGTTGCTCCACGTTTTTGCTAACACTCGATTTTTTCACCTATCTCTTTATATTTTTCAGGTTCTGATGTGTATAAATAGTAAATCATTATTGTTTTACTCTTTAGTTTCCTGATGAATAATGAAATTGAGCACCTTTTTATATGATGTATATTGCCTATTTCATTATTCTCTTTTGTGAAGTACCTGTTCATTTCTCTTGCCCACGTTTCTGTTGGGCTGTCTTTTTCTTTAACTTTAGATGTTTTTTATATATTTGGAATATAAGTCCTTCATCTAATATAGGTATTGCAAACATTTCTCCTGCTCTGAGGTTTGCCCTCTCAATTTCTTAATAGTGATTTTGATGAACAGATGATTATGACTTTAAAGTCGTCTAGTTTGTCATTTATGTGTAGTGCTTTTTACCTCTTGTTTAAGAAATATTTGTCTATTCCAAAGATGTTCGGTATTCTGTAATTTTCTCTCAAAGTATTATTGTTTTACATTTTATACTCATAATTTTAGATTGTATTTTCATGTTAGGCAATTTTGCCCTGCTTTTTAAACTCAAAAATCTATTTCTCTAAACAGAAAAGGGAGGTGGATTTATTTTAATGGCCATACTTACTTGCTTTTTTACTAAATACTCCCTTAAGAAAACAGTATGTTTATCTATGTTTGCCTCAACTGTAACTTTAATGTACTTCTTTGTTTATGTTGTTTGCCTGTAAGCTAATTTTACAAGATTATTCAGGGAATGATTTCTGGGGTGGGAAAATAATTGTTATGACTTTCAATATTTTAAATAATACTAGTAATCATAAAACTTTTTATCCATGAAATATAAAGTTTGAGGAAGTATTTATAGATATAATGCCAGTTACCTCATTTAAGTATAGTTCATTCTGTTAAAGTTTGGGATATTTCTGTGAAGGAAAAATTGCTTTTGTCATCAAAGCAATATGAAATGCTGGCTATTAATCTGAGAGTTATTTTTATAAGCTTCTTTTTAATTATTTTTATTGTAGGTAGGTGAACATTCATTTGTGTATAAGTTATAAACATTCACAAGGCTTTTAGTGATGCTTTTTATTATTCAGAAGTGTATGATACATATGTTCTGATTATGTGCCATTATTTGTATTGCAGAAGTGTTTTTATATACTCTAATATTTTAATTTTTATCTTGTCAATAATGTATATTATTAACTTATTGTATTACTTAAGTCTACATATATATTTCTTAATGAGAAATTGCCTGTTAAAAAATGCATTCTGTCTGTGATCACAGTGCTGAAATTATAGAGAGGTGATAGTTCTTGGCTTTTAACTAAGCACTTAGATATTTTTCACTTGTCATCTACATTTCTTAGTTTAAAGCATCAAATTAAATAATATATTATCTTGGCTTTCATTTTAATTCATGCATTTAAAAACTGAAATTCAGATAAAACGTAGTTTCAAAATAAATTCAGTATATTATTTATGAGTGGAGCAACACATTAGCATTGGGTTCACAATAGATCATATCGCTTTTATTCCATCTTACAAGCTTAGCAGCACAAACAGAATAATCAACATATTATTTGGCTGTCATCTGCTGAACAGAAACCAGAGATCACAAGGAGGTTTTCCCTAGCTGTGGTGATGGCCTTTTTGTTCCAAGCCCCCATCTGGGAGGGCTATGGTGTGTTATCATATGGAACGCGGGGTTTTCTGTAATCTGCTTAGCTGCACTGCAGTTTGAATCTTCATTCCATGTTTGTGTAATTTATAATTTTAATGAGACCATGGCTCTTGTGGGCTTTGAAATATATTAAAAGCTCTTTTGTGCATATGCTTTTGTTCTTGCTTAATAGGCTCAGTGTATTTAAAACTGATGAATTTTTATTCATGAATTTGGATGTCTGGGGATTAACTTAGACTGAATATCATTGCTCTCATATATTGATGGTTAGAAAGTTTTTTTTAATTGTTATTATTTTGTTTTTATGTGTGTGTGTTTGTCTGTGTCTGTGTGTATATGTGATACTTGTAACCAGGAAAGGAAAGAAATACATAATTATAAAAGGGTAAGAAAAGTGTCATGGCTAGGTTATAAAGATCTGATTTAGATGTTATCCATCTTATTTATTGATACTTATATTTCATCTTCAGTTTTAGTATTTTAATAAATATTATAAAGGAATAATTATGAAAAAGGAGCTTTTAAATGAGTTAATACTTTACATACTATTGTTCATAGGAATCCCCAATGTATGACAAAGATAGACTTTGTATTTTAATTGTATAATATCAATTTTCTTTGGTTATTCTAAATGTATCATTAACTTTCTTTAAATTAGGTATACATTTTATATTTTAACTACCTACAGTTTTCCTTGTTTCTGTAAATGAAAATGTATTTTTGTTAATGAAATTTTTTTAAACATACATTGATGGATAATGAAATGACTAATGGAAAAGTGGCCTTCTGATAATTTATAAATTGAACTTTTCCACTTTTAAATATTTTGAAATATACTAAATGCTTCAAATTTCTATAGTTATTACTTATAATATATTTGAAAATTTGAATATAAATTATTACATAGCACCTTAGGAAAAAAAATCATGGCACTTGGTAGATGCAGACATGTTTTTTGAAGTTGCTGTCTATTGGACTCAATGAATGGCACACGGAGACCTTAGTAGTCTTTTATGAAGTTGTCAGGAGGTACTTTTTCTAAAAGCCTATGCTTACTGGACTAAGACACTTTCTAACTGTAAAACATTATTTTTTTGGTTCACAATGGTCAGTAATTTGGCTAGGCCCTCCTTCCTCAATACCCTAAAGCTATGAAATATGAAATAGATTCTAAAATCACTATGAGATATGAACTAGATTCTAAAATGACTACATTTTCTCCTTTCTTTAGTAAGCTTATCTACCAGATTTAACACTAGAATGTTTGTTCTTCCATAATAACCCTCTGCTTTAGTATTTTTATTAGTTGTACAATTTTAGTTAGATTTAGAATATATTATTAAAAATACATAATCTGCTAAAACAGTGCGGTCCAATAGAAATAAGTCATATATGTATTTTATTTAACCCGCTGTATCTAAATTACTATCTTTTCAACATGTAGTTAATATATGAAATATTTCACTTTTGTTTGTACTAAGTCTTCAAAGTCCAGTGTATATTTTATTCTTACAATACTTCTCAGTTTGGAGTAGTCACATTTCAGGTGCTCAATAGCCATATGTAGCTAGTGGCTACTTTATTAAACAATATAACTGTAAAGTATTTCATGTAAATATCATAACAGAAATGTGTATTTTTTGCATTCCTCATTATTTTCCTAATAATATTCTAATCAAGGTAATCAAAGAGTATAAATGTGCTATATAGTTGAAGTTACACAGTACTGTTGAGTTATACATGACTGTTTAATACGCAAAATCAGAATTATGTCTCCTGACTCCTGAGTACTTAACCAATATTGTATAGATATACTTAAAGATACTGTGATTATAAGGAGGAAATGGCTAATATAAGGAATGTGGTATGTTCCTCATCAATTGTGGGCAAATAGAACTTGTCAAATAAACCATATTTCAAGTATACCAAGGAGTTTAGTTTTATATGAATCCCATGGCAACTCTCAATACTTTTTTTAAATTATAATGTTGAGAATTCCTCTTCGCATGCTTGTAATTTTTTTGTGTTTGCATGATTTGCATGAATGATAGGAATCCTTCTTTTTATATAATTTTGCTTAGAGCTGGTATAGCTTTAAACTTCTAAGAAAAAAGCTTAACATAAATTATTGTTTTCTAAATATCTCTAGGATTCTCTACAATTAAAGTGCTCTGTTTATATTCCAATATAAGAAGTTATTTCATTAAATACTTTAAAACATATTGTTAAGAACTCTGAAACCTTGAATTGTAATTGGTTTGAATGGATTCAAATATCTTAAAATACAAAATGATGAAGATGCTTTGTATAAAATACTGCTTCTGTACTTTATAAAAGTAGAGACCTTGTGTGTAATTGACCTTGCTCAGGTATGGTTTAGAGAGAAAATGATATGTTCATGAGATCTCTGAATCTTTCATATTTTCTAAATTTTGAAGGAATTGAGCTAATTCATATGTAATCTAGCTTATATAGATATTGGCTGATGTTTGTATTCTTTCACTCACTTAAATATTTATTGACTTCTTTCTGTGACTTCTACATTTAAAGTGTTGGCACAAAATGTTAAGCTATTTTTTAAACAATACCTCTAGTTTTTTGGAGCTGATAAATCCATCCATTGATTTCCTAATTTTATTATGTACACAGTGAATTGTAATCCAAGATTACAGCAAACAAGATGTTAATTTCAAGCCATAATCTATGTACATTTCAATTACAGAGCATG
>PVJN01044747.1:0-17196 GCA_004026805.1 Lasiurus borealis | reverse complement strand
CGTGTTGATTAATTTTCACCTGTACCTTCAAATCCATTCTTAACGTTTTCTGTCTTACTGAGCCCTAACGGACCAACGTTTTGTGTGGAGCTGGCTCCCGCATCCTTTGGCTTTCTGGTGAGTGTGGCTCGTAGGAGCACCAGCAGGAGGAGAGAAAGATCAGAGTGTTTTGTCCCTGTCCCCATCCTGCCTCAACACTTCGGCTCTGGCTTAGCATCTCTCCTTCATGTTTTCATTAGCTTTACAACTGTTTCCTCCCTGTGTTCCTTCAGCCCTAGAGGTGGTAACAGCTTCCCATTGCTATTCATGTCTGGCAGCAGCAACATCCTTTGTTGATTTCCTTAACCCTGACCACACTGTTGCAGGTAGTTCCTTTATTAAAACCTCTTCAAGTAAATTATCTGAGTGGAATTCTGTTTTCTTAAATTATTACTTTCTCCTTTGGGCACAAGTCCAGAGTTATTTGTCTCACTTCTAAACAGTTTTTTTTTATCAGATGTGTAGACACCAAGACAATGTTTTCAGGCTCTACCCACATTATTTATTTCCTTTGATCTTGATTCTCAGCTTCATCCTGAGTTTCTCTGAAACTGTACTAGTACATTTATTTATCTTTTTAATCAAATAACCTTTATTGAGGATTTAAAGGTATCAGACACGGTAAATACAATCTTATGAACCAGACACAGTCCCTGCTTTCAAGGAGCTTGATGTCCAGTGAAGAAGAAGAAAAAAAAGAAAAAAATAAATATTAATATTTACATTGATATTAATAAGAAAAACATTAAAGAAAGGAAGATAATATAACTCAATAGGAGAGACAGCTATTTAATCTTGAGGAACCAAGAGAAATGATGTTCAATATGAGATTTAAAGAATAAGAAAGTGTGAAGTGAACACACTCAGCCAATACTTACAATGTGTCACAGAAAACAGAGTGTCAAGCAGGGCTGAAGCAAAGACTGCAGGAGAGACTAAGAAAAGATGAAGCTAGGAAGAAAAGATGAGGCAATAATGAAGGACCTTGCAAGCCTTTTTTGAGGAGTTTGGACCTGACCCAAAAATTGATGTGGAATCATTGAAGGGTGTTAATTTAAGAAATACCATACTTAGATAAGTTTAGGGAATTCCAAGATAACTGTAAAGTGAAGAATGGATTGAAGAGGCCAAGTCTAATCTGGCATAAAACGGTGGTGATCTGACCTAGACAGTTTCAGTAAAGACTGGAAGAGATAAGTAAACTTATAAAAATGCTTAGATGTTGGGATTAATAGGATTTGGTGATTATTGGGATGTAGAAGATAAGGGAGATGGAGAAATTGATAGTCTACACCCAAATCTGTGGTTTAAGCAAAAAAAAAAAAAAAATTCTGGTACTATTTACAAAGACAGAAAACACAGGAGGAGAAAAGATCAAGGGTAAATATTCCTAAAGAGCTCATTTCTTGGCATAACCAACTTGCCTCAGGAGCCTAAGATCCCTTCTCTCCTCACCTACCCCCAACCTCCACCTTCAGGCTGGAGCTCTTACTTTCTAAAGTCAAAAGGTGGTCATTTCCCCATATACATGTAATTCATGTTCAATTCCTGACTCTAACCAACATACTGACCTTCAAGTCCCCTTTGACATTTGAGTAGAAAGTATTTCCAGTAAATTGTGGCCATATGAGTAAAAGATAAAAATTCCCACCTGCAGGAGACATCAATCATTCATTTGGGAAGTCAGCATCTTCTGTTCCAAGAGTAAAACATTATAAAAAGGAGCAGCGTCTTTTGCTAATAGCAGCTCTACCTAAGCTTCCAAATACCCCCTCTCCTCTTCTCATCAAGCTCAGCCCCCTAGAGGCTCCCGATAAATCTAAATCAACCTTCCTTCAGCCAAAGTCAAATTGCTGCCAAGAGGTGACAAACATGTTCACTGGCCAAAGCTAAATCTTCTGCTCTGCTTTTCTCATCAACTACAACCTACCAGGTACACCTGCAGCAGAGCCCCTGATCTCTCCCCAGTGAAGGAGCCAGAGAAAGAATACACAGGACTCCTTGGGAGCTGGACATTAGTGCTCTTCTACCCTCACTGGCCAATTCACTTCACTTCAATTCGATTCAAAATACATCTATGAACACCTGTTATGTTCCAGGCTCCATGATCAGCCCTTCACAGACACAAAAGTCCTATGTAAAGTCACCATCTCTGTACTTGAAGAGATTACTGTTTGGAAGGGGAGATATAGAATAAATAATTATAACATGTTATAGTAAATAGCATCTTTTAAATACCAGGAGAAATACAGGTAAGGAAGCAATAAATCCTCCATAGGTTGACAGAAGGTGAGGTAGGGAGAGTTAGGGGAAAGTAAAAGAAGAAAATTAATAAAATGGCAAAGGAAGCCCAGCTGGTGTGGCTCAGAGGTTGAGCATTGACCCATGAATCAAGAGGTCACAGTTTGATTCCTGGTTAGGGTATATGTCCTGGTTGCCAGATGGATCGCCAATAGCGGGTGTGTAGGAAGGAGGCAGCAGAGCGATATCTCTGTCTCATTGATGTTTCTATTTCTAAAAATCCCCTCTCTAAAAATCAGTAAAAATATTTTAAAAAAAAATTTTTTCTGATTCTAAGTAAGTGGATCTGATTGACAAGCCTGGATCAGATGACTTTGTACCCATCAGTGCAAGATGCATGACCTGCATCAGCTGCCTAAGCTGAAGCAACATGATCAAGCCTATGATTGTGGGAAATGGGAGAGGGGACACAATGACCAAGAGTCACCCGGACTCCTAAAAAGCTCCCTACAGGAAAAGTAGCATGCTGTCATTAAAAGAAAACTAATTCTGTGCATGAAAAGAAATAGCCTTTATGGAACCTTTTCTAGTCACATACAAAAATAATTTTATTTTCAATCTACAAAGTTTTGTATGAATCTACACATTGAGCCACCTTCTATAGTTCTTTTCCGGAGAATCCAGAAGGCATTTTTGGTGTGGAGATAAAAAGGAGGGGGTACTAACAGAGAAGCTACTGAAACACATTTTTTCCATGGGTGGAAGTTACAATGCTTTATTGCACATCAGGAAAATTTGTAAAATACTGGATTGGGCTCCTGTCCACCCAACTATAAAACTGTCAACAGTATAGTATCACTTACAGTTAGTTTTGAAGTGTTGTTTAGAATTGCCTATATAGGCTAGCCAGCTTATTTTATACTAGTAATTCCCAGGTTTTATCATTTATTAATCACTAGAGGCCTGGTGCACCAAATTAATGCATGGGGGGGATGTTTCCCTCAGCCCATCCTGCACCCTCTCCAATCTGGACCCCTTGAGGGATATCCGACTGCCCATTTAGGCCCAGTGGGATCAGGCCTAAATGGGCAGTCAGACATACCTCTCACAATCCAGGACTGCTGGCTCCCAACTGCTCTTCTGCCTTCCAGCCTGATCACTCCCTAACCACTTCCCTGTCAGCCTGATTGATGCCTAACTGCTCCCCTGCCAGCCTGATTGCTCCTAACTGCCTTCCCCTGTAGGTCTGGTCACCCTTAACTGCCCTCCCTTGAAGGCCTGGTCCCTCCCAACTGCTCTCCCCTGCTGGTCTGATTGCTCACAACTGCCCTCCCCTGTTGGTCTGATCCCTACAAACTGCCCTCCCCTGCTGGCCACCTTATGGTGGTCATCTTATGTCCACATGGGGGCAGCCATCTTTGACCACATGGGGGCAACCATCTTTTGTGTTGGAATGACAGTAAATTTGCATATTACTAGTTTATTAGATAGAATGCTTGGGGTTCCTTTGGAATACATAGATAAAAAGAAATCCAGTTAATGCTCAAAAGCTTGCAAAGGTGTATTTTTTGCTGCTTTAGCTCCCTTTCCACATCATACATGTTTGTCATACTCTATCTTAGTTGTCTTGCAGGGGTAGAATGGCGGAGGGGGGGAGAGAGACAGAACTCCTGAGAGAAATAAGCATAATGGAGAATATCATAAAATAAACTCTTGCCTCTCCTCTCATTCTGGGCACAGGGATCTGAAACAGTGAACTGTCAACTATTTCTAATCATTTCAGGGACTCCTTCCGAACAACAGGGACCTATAACCAGTTTCTATTTCCTCTTGCCTTTGGTTGTACCGACAATGTCCCTGATTTTCACCCATGGAATTCCATAGGATCTCACCCTTCCACTCACCTCATTATCCTTTGCCAGACTTGCTAACTCTGATCGTATGGCAAGAAAAACATCCAGTCCTCTTTCCCACATCTGCTTGATTTCTTAGCTGCCCGGCTAGCACCAGGCTGTTGCACTATCCATCTGCTGTGTAATTCCCATGCAATTTGATGTCTTTCAAATGTTACCTCATAAATGTTGGAGAACCCATCTGGGGTCAGGCACAACTCTCTGAGAAGAGGTTGTTTAATGGACCTCCCTCTGCAATTAGGCGAGACTGATGACTTGTGGGAGCACTTACTGGAAGTTCTGGGCTCTGGCTGTGGGAGGAACTGGATATCCATACTTCTTGTGACCCACCCATCTTTTTCAAGTGAATTCTTCTTTCTCCCTGAAACTTTCTGATGCGCTCACACCCCACAATCTTGTTTGTTTGCTTGTTTTGCAGTGAGGCCCCATGGAGTCTTGGAGACACACAATGAAATGGGAGTGGTTTCTGAACAGACCTGCATAGAGCTAACTGAGCCCAGTTCCCAGTGCCCACCAAGAGAGTGGAGAGGAGAATATCATTGTTGGAGGACAAAATGAAGTCAATTGATATAATTGTGATATTCTAGCAGGGGAATGGTGAAACACCATGGGATTTGAGTCTATAAAATAGAAGGAGAGAATATACAACAAAAAAATACAAAAACCTACTATTCCATGTGAAATTTTATTTCTAAACCAAAAAATCTAGAGCCTTTTCAGCAACCTGATGCCTTAGGTATATAATACTTTACCACTTCATCTCTTTTAAATTTGCATGTTCAAGATTTTAGTTCAGGTGGAGTTCTGGTTTTATCTATTAGCTGTGTGACTTTTGTTAAGTGACTTAACCTTTCTGAGTCTCAGGTTGTGTTTTTTTTTTTTTGTTTTTCCCAGGGATCTTCATAGGCATGCAATACATTGGTGCAGGATGCTACATTTAGCATGTGAGGTGACATTCGGTAGAATAGTGGGCAGTCACACAGGCTGACATGTTTGCACTGGCTGTCTGCATGGACCTAGCTCTCCCTGAAGGAATCTCACATAATCATCCATTTCATCCTCAATAGTGACATTCAATTTGTTACTGAAGACCTTCCCACAAAATGAGGGGCAAACTTGTTTTGAGCCGAAACCGGTTTGGCTCAGTGGATAGAGCATCGACCTGCGGACTGAAAGGTCCCAGGTTTGATTCCAATCAAGGGCATGTATCCTGGTTGCGGGCACATCCCTAGTAGGGGGCGTGCAAGAGGTGGCTGATCAATGTTTCTCTCTCATCAATGATTCTATCTTTCTCTCTCTCCCCCTCCCCCTCTGTAAGAAGTAAATAAAATATATTTTTTAAAAAAAATACTTTATAAAACTTGTTTTGATGAATGAAATGGGAAAGTGATGTGATACATGACACTTTTGAAAAAAAATATCCTGATTCTCTCTCCCTTTTCTCAAGATACCAGCCATACTTCTGATAAACTGCTCTTCAGTTTGGCTGTCAAGTGAACAGCCAAAGCCAGATCAGTGATAGAAATCCAAGGGAAGTCAGAAATAAAATGGCAACTGTAAGTCACTGAGATGTTGAGGTCATTTGTTACTGCAGCATCACATCGCCTAGACTGCCTGATATGTAATCCTGGGTCTGCTGATTCCTGCCTTAGTATGCTTAGATAGGACTAAAAAGGAATGGAACACTGGCATGAGCCTAGTATAATTGTAACTAGAGGTCCTGTGCATGAAATTCATGCATGGGAGGGGGGATGTCCCTCAGCCCAACCTGCACCCTCTCCAATCTGGGACTGCCCATTCGTATATCCCTCACAGTCTAGGACTGCTGCCTCCCAAGTGCTCACCTGCCTGCCTTCCTGATTGCCCCTATCTGCTTCTGTCTGCCAGCCTGATTACCCCCTAATTACTCCCCTGCCAGACTGATTGATGCCTAATTGCCCCCCTGCAAGCCTGTTTTGCCCCTAACTGCCCTCCCTGCAGGCCTGGTCAACTCTAACTGCCCTCCCCTGCAGGCCCGATCACCCCCAACTTCCCTCCTCTGATGGCCTGGTCATCCCTAACTGCCCTTTTCTGCAGGCTTAATCACCCCCAACTGCCCTCCCTTGCAGGCCTAGTCTCTCCCAACTGCTCTCCCTTTCTGGCCATCTTGTGGTGGCCATCCTGTGTCCACATGGGGGCAGGATCTTTGACCACATGAGGGCAGCCATCTTGTGTTAGAATGATGGTCAATCTGCATATTACTCTTTTATTAGATAGGATAGAGGCCTGGTGCATGGGTCGGGCCAGCTGGTTTGCCCTGAAGGGTGTCCTGGATCAGGGTGGGGGGCTCCCTTGGGGCATGGTGCAGCCTGGGAGAGAAGCCTGTGGTGGTTTGCAGATCGGCCACACCCCCTGGTGATCCAAGTGGAAGCCCTGGTATCTGAGATTTCTTTATTTTCTACAATTGAAACTTTGTAGTCTGGAGTGGAGCCAAGTCTCTTGCTTGGTCTGTGGTGGCAGCCATTTCTGTTGGGATTTATTTATATCCTATCATGGAAACTTAGTAGCCTTAAGCACAGGTCAAGACAGGCCAGGGCTGCAGAAGCCTGGCTTCCTCCATCATCAGGGGCAACCCTATTCTCCTGCTCTCTCCAGGTCTGTGGCTGCTGCCATTTTTGTTGAGATTTATTTATCTTCTATAATTGAAACTTTGTAGCCTTGAGTGGAGGCCTGGGCCCACCACAGTGTGTGGAAAGGTTGGCTTCCTGTATTGCCAAGGAAACCCAAGCCTCCTTCCTGTTCGCTCCATGGCTGCAGCCATCTTGATTGTGGTTAATTTGCATAGTGGCTCCTGATTGACTGATGGGCATGGCATCCTAATAAAAGATAGGATGTTAAATGTGTGACTTTCTCCTCAATTACAGAACAAATATCAAGGGATTGTGTAGTACTGAGCAAATTGCACAGCATTTCCTACGTCATGAATATTCTTTTACCACCTTAAAAATTGTTGCATATCTGTGACCACCTGTACCATCATTTAATTAATATTTTAACTTGCAAATCATTGTGTTCTAAATGTATATTTCAGAGAAAACTTTGTAACTACAATAAATGAGAAAATAATGTTATTTATCTTACACAGTATTGGAAAAATAAGTGCCTATTAAAAAGAATTTACCTGTATATCATCTTGACTATTTTTGACACACTTATGGAAAAATCTCATGCACTTTGGAAAACCCTGCAATAGTGAGCACCAGGGGTCTAGGCTTCGTCACTCAGTAATCTGGGACAACTTCTTCTGGACCTCTGTTTTCTCTCCATAAAACGAATGTATACTACGAGGTCTCATCCAGCTCCAATTTTACATTATCTGCTGTGATGAGCTGCTGGTCTTACTCCTCCTCTCACTACTGTGGCTAAGAACAATCCCTATGTGTGAAATCTCTAATAACCCTGATAGGAAAATAGAACTTAGCTAATCCACAGGAAGGCTCCTATTCATGCGGTTATTCCACTTCTCTCCCAAAGAGATCATCTCAAAATTATAACCAAGGACTTGTCTTATTTCATCATCTTTTATGTTTTGCCAACAATTTCTTATGATTAGTTAGATTCTGTCATGGTTCCAAAATGATGTCTCTTCTACCATCCCCATGGGGTGACTTAATTTCCCACTGCTGCTTAGGATAAAGGAGGAAGGAAATCAGGATTCCATCTAGCAGGCAGATGCTGGCAATCAGTCAGCAATAACTCCTATACTGGTAATGCAAAGCCAAGGAGTAGCCATCCATTCAAAGAACAATTTCCCTTCTGCTGATTCCAGGCCTTTAAATCCTTTCATTGCCCCAAGTTCAGTGGATTTCCACTCTTCAGAAATAAACAAATTAACAACAATCTCCCCTTAATATAACTGACTTTTCAACCCGGAAGGAAGCTTGCAGATCAGCTAGCTCAGCCAACTTGTTATACAGATGAAAAAATTCAAGTCCCAGGTTATGCAGTTAAGAAGCCACAGAGCAGGAATAAGATTTAAGTTCCAAGCTCCCAAGCAAAGTGGTGGTGTACACTCAAAAATGCAGCCTCTGCTATGTTTTGTTTGCTGGGTGTTATTTAATTCAATTACTTCTTTGACCTAAGTTTTACACCCATCAAATGGGGACCAACACTCTGGCTGGTAAGGCTCAGTTGGTTGAGTGTGGTCCTGCATACACCAAAATGTGGCCAGTTTGATTCCTGATCAAGGCACATGCCCAGATTGCAGGCTCGATCTCTTGTCAGGGTGCATACATGAGGCAGCCAATTAATGTTTCTTTCTTTCTTTCTTTCTTTCTTTCTTTCTTTCTTTCTTTCTTTCTCCTCTCCTCTCCTCTCCTCTCCTCTCCTCTCCTCTTCTCTTCTCTTCTCTTCTCTTCTCTTCTCTCTCTCTCTCTCTCTCTCTCTTCCCAAAATCAATAACATATTTTTTAAATGGAGACCATGATGTCTATCTTTTAGGGTTATTTTAAGAATCAAGTGAGAAACACAAGTGTGTCTCAAATTTGAAGGTTTAAATGACTTATCAGATTTCTAATTCAGTAGTTCTGGGGAGAGGACAGGAGGGCAGACACACAATTCAGCATTTCTAACAAGCTCCCAGGTAATGCCATTTCTTTGTATAAACAATAATGGCCTCAAAGTGCTTCAACAGAACTGTGCCCTGTGGTACCCTGGTTCTATCCATAAGATCCATACAAACCCATCACCACAAATTACTAGTAGATAACAGACTGGACATCACTGCTGTGCCTCTGAAATGAAATCATGTGGAATCAATGAATGGATTTTTGTGTCTTGCTTTCATAAACAAGCTGAGTGGGTCACAGATACATTACCCCCTATCTTAGGCCCCTAATTAAATTTTAAAAGTTGCTGATTGGAGGAATGAGTAAATAAACCAATTAATCAAATGACTTCCACACGGAGGAAGGGAAGCATTCCATTGTCTTGTGCTTATTTTCACCCCATGAATAGATGAGTTCAGACTAACACCCAACAGCTCATGTTAGGCATGGCCTCAAGGCAAACACATAGACAGACAGAATTACTATGCACAGACAAACCCCAGTGCTGGGACTGCCATTTTACCAAGTGATGAACAAATCACCAGGGACATTGAGACTAAGGATGCTATGGATTCTACCATCTATATACCTGGGTGACACCAGACATTTTTACTAGCCATGGGGTTGAGAACCCATCTTCCAGAGCATTAGTTTTCAACCCTAGAACATCAGATACTCAGGGCCCCTCTCCAGGTGAAGCTGATCAGGAAGATGTGGGGAACATCATCCTATCTTTGTATGTTTCAAATGGAACCTGGATGAGAACATTTTTAATTATTATCATAAGAGTGAAGAAAATCTTACAAGCATTGTGATAGAGGGATAAAGAATAAGAACTCTACAAAGAATAAAAATTGGGGGCTAATCTCAAAAACACTAAGCAATATTCGGCACCCAAAAATATCACTAAATAGCCTGTTACTCAACAAAGCCAAATTCATTAGAATTTACTACAGAAGAGAACCCCCTGCTTGACAGAGTTTTAAGTGCCTGAAAAAAGTGAAGTCAGACATGGAATATTTATCCAGCTTTGGAATCAGAGCTAAGTAGTTTGAGGTGGGTTTTTAATGGCTGGGAAACTGATTAGAATTGGGCAAAGTTCATGACATAATAGTTTAAGGTTGGTTGGTGGTCACAGCACACAACAAGCTCATTCTTGTTTGATAAGTAAACTCTTTGCCTTGGTGAGCAGGCAGTTGTCTCATAAACTGATCTGTAAGAATTCCCAGAAGCCAAAACTGAAGTTATTTGCCATCTTATATTTTCCAGGCAAAAGTTTCCTGGGACAACCAACTGAATCATGTTGACATAAGTAGCTACACCTCTCTATCAGAGAGCCTGACATATAATAAATGTTTGAATCAATGTAGCTACTGCTGCAAAAATGCTGCAGTCAGGGCAGCATGAAATTCATTGGTTTTAATACATTATTCATGTCCTAGTAAGCTCATAGAGGTAAGAGTTGAATTGGATTCAGCTGATCTCAGCTGGACTCTTGCATATATTTAGTAAGCCATGATGGAGCGCTACTCTAGGCTGGGTTTTTAAAGACAGATTTCCTCCACATCTTTTTCATCTTCATCAAGGACCAGTGGCCAATCAGAGCATGGCCTTCTCATGTCAGTGACAGAATAGAATGACAATGACAGAATAGAAGAGAGAAATCAGAAAATGCAGAGGACACGGCTCAAAACAGGAATGTGTCACTCTGGGTCACAGCAAGTTGCCTGGACGAGCCCAGATTCAAGGGATGAGGAAATAATCTCAGCTCTTTAAGTGGGAGGAAATGCTAAGACATACGACAAAAAAAAAAAAAAAAAAGTAGTTTCAGACATGGGTGAAACATGGAGGTCATTAATGTCCTAAAGCACAAGTGCTTAATAAATATTCATTGAATAAAGAATCAATTAATTAATTGTGTAATTTGAAATCTTGTTTTGAAACTCTGGATCATTTTTTAATTTTTTTTAACTTTCTTTTCTTTTATCTACTTATTTTATGTGATATTCCTATACATTAAAGGTGATGGTGGTAATATAAAACCAGTGATTCATTAATCATTCAACAATTCAACAACCACATCTCTGCCATGCCCTGTGCTAAGAGCTATGCATATAGCTATAATCTAGGCAGTCATGGTCCTCACTGTCACCGAGCTTTCAAATAATCAGAAGTACTGATTCTGTATGTGTAATTAGGGTGCAATGAGTAGTAAGAAAACTGAAGTTAACATGATCATGCAAATAGTCATCTTTTTGTGCACAGTAACTTTTTTCTGACCAAAATGTTCCAGATAAAATGCTCTGTAGGTGGGCTGTCTACCATAAGTCATTAGACCAGGAGAAGATACACTGACTCCTAAGGCCTAAAGGCTCCAACCCTCCATGCCCTGGAGACTCTGTGTCCTCACCCAAGTCCAGAGAAGAGATAGAGTTACTTTTTCCACATGTTTCCCAAAGTTTTTTGACATTGTTTCCATCATCCAGCCCCACAACTGTCCAAGGCCTCCCTGCCTGCTGAGGTTAAAGACAGTGAGAGACCACTAGGTCTGTGGAGACTCTTCATCATCTCTCTGAAGTTGGCTCGTAGCTCCAGTCCCATGACCCAGGGGCCACTAACATGGTTGCTGGATGTCTATGTGATTGTTTCAGGAAAACAGGACCCTTTGAGGTAAAAACTTAAAAGCCAAAAACACAGGATCCAATTTATATTCCAACTTAAAAGCCTTGGGATAGAAGCCAGATAATTTTCTTGAATCAGACTTTTTGTCTCAGACTCCTGAACTCAGCCAACTACATTTCTTATTTGAAGTATCATCCTCTGACTTTCTTTTGGAAATTAGGGATTTGCTGCCAGTAAAGATGGAATGTAATGTCCTTTGGCTTTGTCAGTTCCAGCAAAAAGAGGACTACATGGGTTGATGCCATGGGTCTAGCACGTAGCAAATGTATAGATTACAGAAAATCTGTGTAGAATGCCTGCACTCCTACTGAGAAACAGATTGAAGAGCAAGATAGACCAAGACATGTTTCTGTAGGTCATGTGCTATACTCTAAACTTGCCATTAATGAGAAGAAGATGGTGAGCAGGAAATTATTAGTCCTCCAGCTCCTCCATTCAATCACTGCAGTAATATTTATCATGTGCCTACTATTATGAAGAAAAAACAAAAAAGAGGAAATAGGCTAAAACCAGCAACTTGAGAGAAAGGTTAGTGGGCAAGATGTATGCATTACTGAGGTATCTTCCATATTTTACTGACATTATCACATTTGATCTTCACACTGTTTAGAGATATTGAGAATTTGCCCAAGGTCATATAGTTAGTTGGTCATTGTCAGGTTGGAGCCTAACTAATTCCTTTGCCCTTACTCTTTTCTGCCATGCTAGGATTTCTTTCTACATCTTAGATGGAAACGGGCTGTATGCCATGACACCAGCTGCACTAAAGTGCCAGAAAACCGGATATTAAACTGAGTTGAGACTCTAGGTCATGAAAATCATGAAAAGTTGAATTAGTGACCATTAACCTCAGATGTGACCTCTGGTTACAAAAGTCAAGCAACAACCGATTAAAGAAAAACAAAAAACCACTAAATCCAGAGACAAACACAGAATAGACTGTTGAATCTCAGAGGGAAGTAAGAGATTGGTGGGGGGTGGAAAGAGATTAACCACAGAACTTATATAAATGTATGCTTAACCCATGGACACAGACAATAGTGTGATGAAGGCCTGGGGAGTGGGAGGGTTTGAGCTAGAAAGGGTCAATGGGGGGAAAAAAGGAAACATCTGTAATACTTTCAAAAATAAAGATTAAAAAGGAAAAAAAAAGAAATATAAAGGCAAGTGCCAAGATACACATCAGGTTGACAGCAGAAGCCAAGCCAGGATGAAATTTAAAGTTACTTATGTCTCTCCAATTGATCTCCCTTCTAACTGCAAACCCTCTCAGACTGGCTTCATTCATTCATTCATTCATTCATTCATTCTATCAACAAATATCTGTGGGCCTATAGTGATCTAGAAGCTACATGCCTGTTCTGTACCCTTGTGGAGTTTACCACTGGTTAAACCAATAATCACACAATCAAGTGCATTAAACATAAGCTCCACTATGTGCTGTGAGAGAAATGTAAAGGGCTTGGGAAGAGCTTGTGCCAAGGGGACCTGACTTAATGGGGCATTGGGCAAGGTCTTTCCAGGAAAGTAACATTTAGGCTGCCTCCGGAGGGCTGAGTAGTACTTGACAAGAAATTTAGGAAAATGAGTGTCTGAGGCAGAAAGAACATGGTCCCAAATGGCCTCTCACATGGCCAATGATTTAGTAGCTGTCAGCTAGGGTGACTGGGTGGCTGGCTGTGCCTTTCACATCATGTTACAAACTGGTAAGGCTTACTCATGTGGTAATGGTGTAAACAGCAAGAAAGAACAAACTCCGAAGTGCAAGCACTTTTTAAGTGTCTACTTACATGACATTTGCTATTGTTTCATTGGCCAAAGCATGTTGTATGGCCAAGTGCAGAGACAATGTGAAAAAAAATACCAACCAGGAACATAGGAATACAGGAAGATGTGAACAGATCAGGGCCATCACCATAGCAATGCACCCTAGGAGAATGAGGGTGGAAGGGAGAGGCTTTTGGCCTACCCTGAGACTACAGATCTGAATTCCCAGGGAAAGGACACTTAAGCAGAGCTATCCAAGTGTATCATTGAAGAATGGATAGGAATTATCCAGGGGAAGGAAGGAAAAATATTCCTGGGACTAGCATGTTCAGGAGTTTGGAAGTGAAGAAACCCTTGTAAGGAAATTAAAGATGCTCAGTACCTCTCAGTAGCAGAGTGAAAGGCAGAAGAGGTTAGAAATAAAAGGGGAAAGATAAAAGAGACCATGCTATAAATGGCTTTGCAAGTCTGTTAAGGAGCTTGAGCTTTACCCCAAAGGCAACGTGATTAGATTTGCATTCCAGAAAGATCTCCACTGCTTCCACATGAAGAAGTGAGGAAACCCTAAAGCAGGAGAAAGATAATAGTGTCCTTACCTAGAATAGGGACAGTAAAGATGGGGAGATGTGTTCAGATTTTAGGTATAATAAAAATTAAAATTAATAGGACTTGATGAACGAAGAGAGAATCAAAAGATAAGATTCAGATTTCTACTGAGGGAAATGAAAAAAAACAGAGATGGCATTTACTGTGAAGGGTCCCATGGGGTTGGGAGATGAGCATCATTTTGGATACTTTGAATTAAATTTCCCTTGAAATAACCAAGGATTTGGGAGAGAAAGTTAGATACATAGGTATGAGTCTTAGCCAAGAAACATGAGCTTGGAGCTATGTAAATCTGCCTAAAGTTGGCACCACAGCCATTAGAGGTGATGGGTCTACCATGGGGAGTGTGCAGGAGCAGAAAAGGATGAAAGGCAAAACCTAAACACACACACACACACACACACACACACACACACAACACACAGTCTTTGAGGTGTAAATCAGTAAGATGAGCCAATAGAGGAGACTGTGCCTTTTGTCACAGGGTGGTGAGAAAGCAGGAGGGCGAGGTTGATAATAGGATGGAAGAGGAAGAAGATGCTTTCCTAGGAGGGGTGGGCAACAGCATCAATAAGGCTGAGGAGTCCTGTGAGGTTAGGCCGCAGAGGAAAACCCCTGAACAGGCCAGCCAGGGTTGACATTTAGAGTAGAGGCAGATTGGAGTCACTGCAGAAGGAGTGAGAATTTGGCAAAGTGTCAAAGCCAATTACAGAACTATTTCAATAAGTTTGGCTGTGAAGGGAAAGAGAGGTAGCCTGGCTAGAGGAAAATGGAAGATGCAAGAACTCTTATGTTTTTTTGTTTTTCTTTTGTTTTTTAAATATATTTTTATTAATTTGAAAGAGAAAGAGAGTGGGAAAGAGAGATAGAAACATCAATGATGAGACAGAATCACTGATTGGCTGCCTCCTGTACACCCCCACTAGGGTTTGAGCCTGCAACCTGGGCATGTGCCCTGACTGGGAATCGAACCGTGACCTCCTGGTTCATGGGTCGATGTTCAACCCCTGAATCATGCTGATCGGGCAGGAGGCTTACATTTTTAAAGAAGAGAGAAATCTGAGTGTGTGTCAGTGCTTATGAGAAAGATCCAGTAGCAAAAAAAAAAGTGTAACACAGAAGAGAGCTACTATCCTAAAAAAAAAAAGACAATTGTCCATGACTTCTGATCCCTTCTCTTGACACTAGTCTTTCTGGTCTTGGACACTTCACCTGATCTCCCTGTGGGGTTCCCTGGGCAGGGTGACTGCACTAAACTGCATATTTTATGACCTCTCTGCCTGGACAGCCCCACCCCAGCCACTGGCCTCTAGGCCTGGACAGCCCCATCAGGGGCTGAGCTCATTCATCACGTCTTAAATAATGGGAAGGACTGTTTAGCAGTTTAAATCTTGCTGTGTGAACTTGAAGAGAATGGTTTTCTGACAAATTGCCCTAAGAAAGGCACCACCCAAGCAAACAAAACAATCTCCTCCCTTCCCATTCATCCATCCACCCCCCATGATATCTCTTGTTTTCATCACTTGAAGGCAGCCCAGCAGAAACCACAAAGTGGTGTTAAAGGGCTAGACAAGAATGTTTGGTTGTAAACAGGGTACAGATGCCAAAATGTGTTAACCCTGTTTGTGTACAATGAATGAAGACCAGGAATAGCCGTCATTATGGCCTCTGAGCATATAGAGCAAAGAAAAGAAAGGAAGAGAAAAAGGGTATTCTCAATATGTATTTGTCTTGATTATAATGGTTGTTCTCATTCTGCTTGTTTGTGAATAATAATGATCTTTGTTTCATTAAAGATGAATGGAGCAAAATGACACATCTTGAACTGATCACTCATTCTGCAGGAAGGGATCATGATAGAAACCTAAAATCCTGATAGGCTGCTTTTATTCCAGCCTCTCTTTGTGTCTAGAGCAGTAGTCAGCAAACTCATTAGTCAACAGTTTGCCAATCACTGATCTAAAGTATTTAAAGCTGCAGTTTGCCAATCACGGATCTAAAATATTTGCCAAAACACAGCCTATCTAATAAAAGAATGGTATGCAAATTAACCATCATTCCACCAGCCAATCAGGAGCAAGTATGCAAATTAACCCAACCAAGATGGTTGCAGCCACTGACCGAGCAAGAGGCTTGGGTTTCCCCGGCAATGGAGGAAGCCAAAGCTATCCACAAACCCTGGCCAGCCCAGGCCTCTACTCAAGGCTACAAAGTTTCAATTGTAGAAGATAAATAAATCCCAGGTACCAGGGCCTCTGCTTGGGTCTGCAGGGGGGTGTGGCCAGCCTGCAAACCACCACAGGCCCCTCGCCTAGGCTGTCCCATGCCCCAAGGGAACACCCACCCTGATATGGGACATCCTTCAGGGCAAACCAGATTGACCATCACTCCAACACACAAGATGGCTGCCCCCATGTGGACACAATATGGCCAGCAGCAAAGGGCAGTTTGGAGGGATGAGGCCTGCAAGGGAGGGCAGTTGGGGGCAATCAAGCCTGCAGGGAAGGGCCATTAGGGGTGACCAAGCCAGTAAGGGAGGGCAGTTAGGGTTGACCAGGCTTGCAGGGGAGGATAGATATGGGCAAACAGGCTGGCAGGGAAGCAGTTAGGCATAAATAAGACTAGCAGGAGAGTGGTTAGGGGTGATCAGGCTGGCAGGTGGAAGTGGTTAGGGGCAATCAGGAAGGCAGGCAGGCGAGCAGTTGGGAGCCAGCAGTCCTGGATTGTGAAAGGAATGTCGATTGCCCATTTAGGCCTGATCTCGGTAGAATTGGTTCTAAACAAACAGTTGGACATCCCTCAAGGGGTCCCAGATTGGAGTGCAGGCTGGGCTGAGGGACACACATCCCCATGCACCAATTTCATGTACTGGGCCTCTAGTTTAATCCTATAAAGCCCCAAGATGTGCATTTTTCGGCTCATGAATAAACAGCCTTACTCAAATGGAAAAAGATATTGTATGCCTTCCATTTACAAAGCAAGCTTCTCAGAGTGGCACAGCTGGGCAGGGCAGGAGGGAAAGCAAAGAAGCATTTCTGCACCATCGCTCAAGGCTGGAGATGAGCCATGAGAAGCTGGAAGGACTCCTGGAGAGGGCATTGGCTGTGTTAACATAATGTCCATGGGTCCTGCCTAAGGACATACATCATGGTTCCAGCAGGGACCCTGATCCTGCAAAACTATCTGAGTCATAGGTATAGTGATTTCTGTCCTAGTAAGGCTTCCCATAAACCTGCCACCATCCCACAAGGGCAGATCCCTTAACTAATTCACTATCTCTTCTCAGAATCCATCATCAGACATCACTTTAAGGTCTCTCCACAAGGCTGGGACCCTGCTGAGTTTCTCTGAGGCATCATACC
>PVJN01044746.1:0-17196 GCA_004026805.1 Lasiurus borealis | reverse complement strand
GCCAGCCTGGTCACCTCTTACTGCCTCCCTTGCCAGCCAGGTCACCCTCAACTATCCACCTCTGCTGGCCTGGTCTCCCATAACTTCTCTCCCTGCCAGCCTGATTGTCCCCAAATGCCCCCCCTCTGCCAGTCTGGTCGCCCCTCATAGCCCCCTCACTGGCCTTGTGGCCCCAAGAAGCCTGCTGTTCAGTCATTTGGCAATTCCCTCACTAACTTCCTGCTGGCCTGGTCGTAGACAGCCATTTGTGAGGGCATGATGGTCAATTTGCACATTACCTCTTTCTTATATAGGATATTTGGGATCGCTCATACCTGTCTCCTACACATGGCCTAAGGGAATTGCCTTCTTAGATGGTGGAGAAATTTTCTTTAGACAAGTTTTCTAAAAAGTTTTGTTTCCTTCTAGAACTTTATCCAATACTTCAAACGCCCCAGGAAAGGGAATCTCCATAAATGGAATTTTTTATGTTCTATGCAAATTACTATTGCTTGAATTACCAAAATGTCTGAATCTGATGTCTTCTTTTGCTTTTCAGAGTTAGGATGGGTTAGTGCTACTTTTGGTTAAGTAAGTAAACAATATATATGTTTTTTCTTTTTCTTCTTGAGGTTCAGCAATGTACTAAACTGAGCCAGTTTACAAGAAAATCCCCAGGCCTTTGGTATTGGTGATCCAGCAGGTAGAGGCTCCTCAAGGCTATTCCTGGAATGTCCAGGGTCAGACCTGACCCATCAATTCACTGGTCCCAGCTTCTGGGCCAGAGAATCCCTGACACACTCTTTGTTACTTACAGAGAGCGTATCTCCTCTATCCTCCTTTAGGTTAATCTGTAAATAGATAACGTGGTGTGCAAGTGGGTGGCATTTTTCTCCTGGACCTTTCTGTCTTTTGGGTACACTATGTTCATTCCTCGTATGCCTCAGGCACACTCCAGGAACAACTATGAAGACTCAGGAGACCCCTCCACTTTTTCCTTCAGATGATTCTTAAACTTCTTAATCCTACTGGGGTGACTTTGAGAATTTGCCTTCATAGGCCCAGTGACTATTTGTAATTACGCACTGACCTGTGTGACTATTTGTCTGCTATATGACTCCACCAATAAAATTTAAGCACATTGAAGTCAGGACCCATATTTCTGTTGATCTCCATTTCATTTCCAGGGTTTAGTGCAATGCCTAGCACTTTAGAAGTACAATGAATGTTTGTGTTATGGATAAGTTAATAAATATAACTTATATTCCAATTATTTCCTGCATATATAACATTTCTGCATTCTCCTGTGCTGTTGTATAGGTGACATGCTACTTCCAAAATTCTCTGCATGTAAAACATTTGCTCTGTGTTGTGACAACTCATTGTCTTCTCTTCTACACTGTCCCAGATGTCCCACCCCCTTAGCAAAACAGATGCTTCCTCAGTGTGACCTCAGTCACTCAGAGTGTACTTCCACAATGGCAAGCCATTGCATTTCATTATAAATTATGTTCTTATTACCTACTCTCACTGTACAATGAGTTTAAGATCAAGTAACTTTGTTTGCAAAGTGCATGCAAGGTAGTATTCACATTATAAATATCCTATATAATAAAGGGGTAATATGTAAATTGACCATAAGAGCAGAATGATTGATCACTTTGACATGCGCTGACCTTTAGGGGAAGATGCTCAATGCAAGAGATGCCCCCTGGTGGTCAGTGCACTTCCATGGGGGGAGCTCCACTCAGCAACAAGTTGGGTTGATGGCTTCGAGCACAGCAGTGGTGGCGAGACACTCTTCCATCCTCCACAGTGCTAATGATGTCCGACTGACAGGGAGAGGGCCTAAGCTATCAGTCAGGCATCCCCCAGGGCTTCTAGGCTGCCAGAGGGATGTCTGACTGCCAGTTTAGGCTCAATCCCCCAAAGAGCAGGCCTAAACTGGCAGGTGGACATTCCCTGAGGCCCCAAGCTGCCAGAAGGATGTCTGACTTCCAGCTTAGGCCTGATTCCCCAGGGAGCAGGCCTAAGCTGACAGGTGGACACCACCTGAAGTGTCTTGGACTGCAAGAGGGTCCAGGCCAGGTTGAGGGTCCTACCCATGTGGACAAATTTTCATGTACCAGGCTTCTAGTTTTTTAAATAAGTGAACATGAATTACATGAGAAAATAATACTTTATTCCTTAAAGGGGCTATTGAAATTCCTTATTTTATAAATAAAGAAATGTAAGTTGCAAAATAGTGTTATTTTATCTTCTAAATAAGTCAGAAGTAAATCAAGTGTCTCTCTTGCCCATGATTATATCCTTCACTAGAGGCCCAATGCACGAAATTCATGCACTGGGGGGGGGGGGAGGGAGTGACCCCCCTCAGCCCAGTCTGCATGCTCTCCAATCTGGGACTTCAGGAAAGTTAGTGGTGACCAGTCTGGAAAAGGAGGGAAGTTGGGGGAGACCCAGGCCTGCAGGAAACAGCAGTTGGAGGGGCCCAGGCCTGCAGGGGAGGGCAGTTAGGGGTAACCAGGCCTGCAAAGGAGGATATTTATGGGCAACCAAGTTGGCATGGAAGTGGTTAGGGGGTGATCAGGCTGGCAGGCAGAAGTGGTTTGGGGCAATCAGGAAGGCAGGCAGGCAAGCAGTTGGGAGCCAGCAGTCCCGATTGTGAGAGGGATGTCCCAGATTGGAGAGGGTGCAGGCTGGGCTGTGACTCTCCCCATACCCCATGCACAAATTTTTTTCTTAATAATACTAGTTCAAGAAGCGAGATCTTCAAATGTCAAATTCATCACTTCTCTTTCAGTGTTTAAAAAGTGTTAGAAAGTGCTGTCTTCCCTCTTGTAGTTATTTTCAAAGGTAAAACCACCTATACATTTCCAATTTAAAATAATCCTCTTTGACTCCGTTTCCGCTTTTATTTTTCTCTTCTAAGTTTGATCTTCCTTCCTTGAAAAACTGGCATAATCTAAACTCCCTAAAGATTCAGATCAATTCCAAATTAAACAATCAACCATGATCATAGAGCAGCTACAGCTGTGATTCTTGGGAAGCAAACCAAGGCCGTGAATATTGATATAGAGCTGGCATGCAAGCCCCTGTTTTCCCTGTCCATTTGTAAAATACCCCCACATCTTTCAAAATCCAGCTCTAGCCACAGTCCATTAAAACTAGTTAAATTACAGTGGTTCTTCGCAAGATATTTTGCAAACATTTTTAAGGGATTTTTCAATGAGTTGGTGAAATTGTCAGTAAAAACTAGGTGATGGATTGGGAGAGAAAATTGTGTCTATCATATTATCTCAATTTTGAGATAAATAGCTAATAGGAAAAAATAGGAGAAAGCATATCAGATTATTAAGAATGGTTTTCAAGAGTTGTCATTCTCTAGCAAGTGTAGTGTTTTTATTTTTGTCTATTTTCCAAATTTTTTCCAGTGATCATGTAAAAGTCCCATCATCAGCCAAAGGTAATGTCATATTTTAGTGCAATCCATTCTCAGGAAAAGATCTGCAATTAGTTATTTACATATCGGTGTGATTTTATGTCAGGACTTCATTCCTCCAGAGGCATTCTCTTATAAGATCCCTTCCTCATTGTGAAGTAAAAGGCTTTATCTCCAGTCAAAGGACTCTCGGAAATAAGAGGAGAGGTAATAATACTGTGGAACAATGTAGTACAGTGGCAAGAGCATGAGTATTGACAATCAGAACGATTTGGGTCTGCCCAAACCAGCAGGATGATCTTCCTTGTTGAGATCCAGTTTCTTTATTTGAAAATGGGAATCATCAAGGAGAGGAAGATGTAAGCAGAGTGGAGAGGAAGAGATGTGCTAAGTTGAAAATAAGATAGACTAGGTTAGTCAGATAAAGTGAGAGAGAAGAAGCAAAGAAGTAGACTCAAGTTCAGACACCACTGTAGTTTATTTAGTATCTACTATATCCTGCATTTTGTTTTGCTTTGAATATATGCTTAACTGGGGTCAATGAGCCGTCAGTGACAATTGCATAAGCAGTGTGGTTTCAGTGGTTGGCTTGGAGCAAGAAATTCAAAGCTGAAATACTTATCGGGGCCCGGATATACAAATAGTGACCCAGATTAGGACTTAGAAGTATCAATTTTTTTTTCTGCATTAGTTTCGCTTGGAGAATTTTAAAAACCGATGCCAGTGGTTGTAATCAAATCAATTTAAGTGAGGGATTCAGGCATTCACCATTTTTTAAAAACTTTTCAGGTGATTCTCATATGCAGACAGGTTGGAAACCCACTGAGCTAGGCTTATGTTTTCTCCTATTTCTCTATTTGTGTGTGACTCCCTTTTAATTTCCTTTCTCGGTAATCTAAATGATATTTACAATAAGAAGCTCCTCAAGGGGAAGATACATTTCACGATTATTATTTTGTAGAAACTGATCCTACACTTTTACATCAAGGAGGCAATGGGGAGTGGCAGGGACCGGAATAAATTGGCGAGCACATGCCCTGTCTTAAGGGACATCTGCTTCTCACTCAGCTGCACCACTTTTGCCAGTTGGAGTGCCCGTTGGAGATCTTTATCCTTTTGAAAGAGAAACCAGAACTCGAGATTTTGTATAACTTTGCCTGATTTTCAAACGCTGGCTCCATTTTATATAACATTGTGGGGTCCAAACAGACCGTGTCTGTGGGCCCATCCAACCCACCAACGCCTGGTTTGTGACTTTGGAGTTCAAACAGGACATGAGCATCTATCTCAAAACCCTTGGAGGGGCTGGAGGAATGGGCTGTTTTCGTGAAATACGCCTGCTATGAAACTGAGTCTATCTGCAGGCTGTTGAGGAAGCGGTTCTTATCTTTGCACAAGAGATATAGCACCTGTGCTGACATTGGCAGTATTTAGACCTTAAGTCTACCCACCTGGTTTGGGTTTGTGCCCAGAGTCACAAGCCAGTCCCTATAGGGGCCATAATGATAATTCCTAATACACTGTAGGTAACATATGTAATGTGCATATCACAGACACTGAACGTAGAAGACATGCAATAAATGTTTGCTTTCTCCTCCCCCCTCCTACTTGGCTGGCTTTTCTCCTCTCTCACTCTCTCCCTGTCTTAAAATCTAAACATCTGACATGTCGTGTCCTCCAGGAGAGCCTTGGTCAATGCAATTGACATCTGGTTCGGTCATCGTTTGTAAAGCTTTTGAGTATATGATTTAAACATTTATTGAGTGTGCCATTTCCCACCCAGAGATCAGCAGAGCGGTTCTAAGGTAAAACAGGTATAAAAGGAGGGCAATTTGGCAAAAATCTATACAAATGTAAATTACATATCCTCTTTGACCTGAGAGTTCATCTAGTAATTTATCCTACAGGTAATTTATCGCTTCTACATTTATTCAGAGGCAGATGGATTTGACAGGCTTGATGCAAGGAGATATTTTTTTTTTAGGATTTCAAAAACTGAAAACAACCTAAATATTTATCAAAAGGGAATACGTAGTTATACAATAGGATCCTCCAAAGCAGCATTACTCAACCAAGGGTGATTTTGCATGCAAGGGAAATTTGTCACTTTCTGAAGGTATTTTTGCTTTTCATCACTGGGGAGGTGCTGTTGTCATCGGGTGGGTATAGGCCAGAGTGGCTGCTAAACATCTAACAATTCACAGGACAACCCTGAGATGAAGAGATCTATCTTTAATTTTAAGAATTACTTGTAAAATTGTCCGGTTAACTGAAGGTCATTGTATATGATAAGGAACTCTAAAAAAAATATAAGTTCTGTCCTAATTGAAAAAATATATGCCCCAATAAATAAAGAAAGCTTTATGGCACCTTCGGTGTTTATCAATAAGAGAGCAAACAATCTGGGAATGGTGTAGTTACATATTTGAACAAAAGAAAATGCCCCCAAACTGGAGGTGTTGGGATGGGGATTGTTATCAGAGACATTAAATAATGTTGACATGTACAGAACTATATGATTCTATCAGCATTTCTGTTGTGCATATTTAGAATTTTTAAGGCAGTAAGTACTTTTTTTATATGCCACTTTTTTTTTACTATGTAAAATAGCCTTTTATAAATTGGCCTCTTGGTTATATCAGCCCTTCCAATCAAGCATCCAATTGTAATCCTGGCTTTCTCCCTTGAATCAGTTTTCACTAGCTGTATATTAAACATACAGCCAATACTCTATCATTATGATCTCCATCTGCAGACTCTGATACTTTCAATGGCCCTAGGAAGATTTCCTTTGGGTACTTTGAACAAAGACAAAATAGGCATTCGACTATCCTGAAGCAATTATAAAGCGGGGTTGTTCAATTTTGTATGGTGAGAATTCATTTGCCTTACTCCTAGCCTAACATCACGGAATATAAATGCAACAAAACTATAGGCTCAGACTCAATCCTGGCATCACATATCAGAACATTGTATCTTATCAAACACATTTCTCAGGTGAAATGGCTGCATATAGTTACAGAAATGCTTTAGCCACAAATGTGACTGTCATAAAAAAATCACATTTAGCAAAAAGTCTATCATTTAGTAAGTCAAAAGAGCATTTAACATGCGCTCCAAAAAGAAATTCTCAGTTTCTGCTGGTGAATCCCCAAATTAAAATACTTTTCCATGAACCAAATACTATGGGTAGCGTATGATCGCTTACCTTGAATGGCTACTACAATTGCCTCCTAATTGTTCTCCTTACATGGAGAAGATTAATCACCCCATGCCCACCTCCAACCCATGCCCACCCCCAACTGCTGCAAAGTAGCCTCTGACTTTTGTCTGTGTAATCTTTTAAATGGCAGTCTCATCTGGTCACTCTCCAGTTTTTAGAATCATGACTCTTTCTTGTGATCCTCAGGGTAAGGTCTTTGGAGATCCTCTTCAAAGAACAATGACTTTTTCTAATCTTACTCCAGCCAGTTTTTCTAGCTTCCCTCCCTGCCACTTCTTCACTCCCGCCTTACATTTCAGCCATACTTAAATAATCACAGTTACCTGGACATGTCTGGGTCAGGATTGGGTTGAGAAGGGTGAGGCATTTGCCAAAGGTGCAAAACTTAAGAATATGCCCTCCCGCAAAGAACCAATGATTAAGTCATATTTTAAGCAATATTTTTTAAAAAAATCAAACTAAATGCAAAAGTCCATAATGATTGAAATAGAAAATTGTTAAAATATCCTTTATATAAAAGGCTAATATGCAAATTGTCCCCTCTGGAGCTTGACTGACCTGGAGTTCAACCACTCACTATGAGGTGTACTGACCACCAAGGGGCGGTGCAGAATGAAGGAAGGCTCTGGTTGGCAGCCAGGGGAAGGAAGACCCCAATCAGCCCTGATTGCCGGCCAGGCCTAGGGACCCTACCCATGCAGGAATTTCATGCACCAGACCTCTAATATTTTAATATTACTAGAAATGTCATTTATTGCTGATAATTATTCCTCTCACTTTGCCTATCTGTTCTATATTTGTTCATCTTATGAATCTTGCTCGTCTTTCAAGAGAAACTTCTTCTGGATAGTTTTCTGTGATCTTTTTTTTTTCATTCCAGAAGAAATTGGGGGCTCCTTCTTTTTAACCATCATGGTGCCTTATATATGCTTCTGTATTTGGACTTATCACTTATGTTTAATTGTGTATTTGTGGTTTGTTTATTTCTACCCCAGCCAAGTTATGACACTGTGGATTCCTTTCATGCGTCTCTGTAAAGGCACTCTGCTTATCATGCCCAACATCTCTTACAGAGACTATGGTAAGCAGCATGCAAAGATGGCCTAAGGATCTCTACCCACTTGGTGCTATGCTCATGATTAAGTTCATTATATTGAAAGTTAATAGATCTCACCCCCTTGAGTACGTTACATTAGGAGACAAAGGTAGAGGAATTTTGTAGATGTAACTAAGGCCTCAAGTCAGTTGAATTTAATCAAAAGGGATATTATCCTGATTTATTCAGTGCAAAGCCCATTAAAAGACAGCTCAGGCTTTCCCTGAGGTCAATGACTAAACTCCTGGCTTTGAGGAGCCAGTCGCCATGAGATCTGCAGTTGTAAGAAAATAAGTCCTGCCAAAATCTGAGTGAGCTTGCAGAACCCCACACCTCAGATGTGACCACGGCCCCAACTGACATCTTGATCCTAGCCTTGTAGGCCCTGAACAGAGGCAAGCTCATCCATGCTCACACTCCTAACACACAGAAACTGGTTTAAATGACTATTGCCTGTATAATTGTTATGTAAAAATAGAAAGCTAATACAGAAACTATTATAGTAATCCCCTAAAATAAACTTTCCATGTACCATTGTCATTTATCTGTTATACCACATCTAAATTCATTTTTTCTGAAGAAAATGATTTATTCTCTGCTCAGAGTCCTTCAACAGCTCCCAGTTTCCCATAGAATAAAAAAATAAACTCCATATTCTATATTCTCAGTGATCTTCCAACCTGTCTTTTAAGACCTATCTCTTACTAGTCTGTAAAATACTCCAGCGAAACAACCATCCCTTCCCCTGAAAGATACAGAGGCTATTTTTGCCTCTGTAATAGCAATTTTTGTGTTTAATTATTTTTTTTTATTTATACTGACTATAGTCCTCATATTTGATGACAAATTCCACCTATTATTCAGTTCTCAACACAATTCTTACTTTTTGTATTGACAATTACCTAGATACTTTCTCATTGTCAAAGGTAGTATAAGGGCTCCATTTAAGTTAAAAAATATATATGGGCATCAGTACAATATAATTTTTACTTTCCTGAATTTTCTTCCCTTGTATGCATACTTTTCACAAAGTTTATATTGCATTCGACATACTAGCAGTATGTTGTACAAACTTACTAATTTTTATAAATTAACTAACATAACAAACATTATGTTAGTTAATAATTCTATAATCTCTACAAACATAATTAATCTCTGGAAAATATTTCTTGAAGAACTGTGCCATATTTATTAAACCAATATATCATGAGCTAGCTAGCATTTACATTGATTTAAATTTCTAATCATTGTAAATAACATTGCAATAAATATTTGGTTTGTAAAACTTATTTTTATTTAGAACATTTTTATTGAAGTAGATTCACAGATGTGTAACTATATCAAATGTATCAGTTAGCATTTTTTAATCCTTTCTTCACTCTATTTACCACTATCCTATATAATAAAAGGGTAATATCTAAATAGGCCAAATGGCAGAACAACCAAACAACCAAAGCATAATATGCTAATAACATGTTAAAACTGCTCAACCGCTCGCTATGACATGCACTGACCACCAGAGGTCAGATGCTCCAACCAGTTATGTTAGCTTGTTGCTGGTACAGGCAGATCAGGAATGAGTGAGATAGGCCTGACACACCCTGGAGCCATCTCGTGATCCCCCCCTGGCCTAATCATGCACCAGTGGGGTCCTTCAGCCTGGCTTGTACCCTCTTGCAATCCAGGACCCCTCAGGAGTGTCAGAGGGCCAGTTTCATCCCTATCCCACAGGCCACTCCCCTTGGGAGGGGACACAAGCCTCTTCCTATTGCAACTGATTGGGTACAAACCCAAAGAAGTGGGTTTGCACTGGGGCTGCGATGAGTGGAAATAGCAGGTAGGTGGCATTGGACTCCAGGTTTACCAGCCCCTGCAGGCCACCCAGAGGGACCCACCTGTGCACAGATTTGTGCACCAGGCCTCTAGTCTAATATAATACCTTTCTAGCATTTTGTTCTATTTTGGCATAATTACTACTATTTGTTTTTACAATGTGCTCTATATACTTATATCTCATAGGTGATTAATATCCACCCTAATATGTGAATCTATAAAGTGGGTAGTCATCTCCGGAAGAGGTTCTAAATAGCTATCATATAACAAGGCTAATGGTAAGAGGTTATGCTAGGCCCTTCAGTCTGTGGTATTTCTGTTTCATGTACCCTTGCAGGAAAGAAAGTCTTTCTAAGGGTTACTGAGTTCTCAAGTTCCTTAGGTGCCTTTCCTAAAATTAGTCTCCTGGAGAACATTAAAAACATCATGCACATTTTTTTATTTTCATTTCTTCTAACATAAACCTCTTTCCTTATACTTTAAGAAAGGCACAAATCTCACTAATACTAGAATCTGCCTACTGTGAGATGTATACATTGCAATGACATCAAATATAGGGAAACATATTGGTGGAGATGCTGAAAAACGGAATACCTCTAATGATGAAATAAAGATCTTTTCTGATAGTCAGTTGTTTTCTAATTCTTCACTTTTAGCAGAATTGAAGAGGACCTAATCAAGTTGTCAGCTAACAGATTAAAACTAATTTATGCTAGTGACTATGTGAGTTTGGGCACATATACCTGAAGAAGATCAGAGAATGGAGTGACAGTGCTTCTTTCATTTCCATCTACTTATTTATGTGAACAGGATTTCTCAGTGCTTACATCTATAAAAAACAAAACTAGGAGCAGAACTCATATAGTAGCTATGTGATTTTAGCAATAAGTAGTCTTCATCCACAGAGAGATGAGCCAATGAAATCATAAAAAGACATTTATCTCATTAAGAGATGAATTTCCAATAAAATATTACTTTTATACTTAATAATTATTACTCAAATTTGAAATATAATGTGTTATGTTGATGAATGGTGTACTTATGACAATTATAATAACTTCATTTAGAAGACAATTGTAATACTTAATCTTTTGGTTACAGGAAACATTTAAAAGTTAAATCTTAATTTATATACATCGTTTATTGTACAAAAGTATGTTAAGGTGATAATAGAGTCTTTCTAAACATAAATCACATAATATCAGGATAAAAAAAAACTTGAGGAAAATAGAATATAAAGCACTACTTTGAAAAGTAAAAGGAATGTTGTTCTATTTAAACTTATTCATGTATTTTGCATATTCATTAATTATGGCAAGTATTTATTATGATGATGTTTACATTTTATTGAAAACATGTAAGGTATGAGCTAACAGTTTTATTTTAAAATGTTAGTATTTCCTCTATGCAGGAAATCACAGTTTTGAAAGTATTTAAATATATGATGAAAAATTTCAGATGTCAATTGAAAAGTGTGCAAGCATGTAGGTAGTTTCACTAAATTATTCTCAGACCACACAGATAAAAACATTTTCAGGATGCTCTGTAAGCTTCTATGAGTAGACTTAAAGCTTTATTATAATTATTATTGCCAAGTGTCTGAACAACAGACAACCTTATCTCACTTTTGAGCTCACTCCCTGCCTGTGACACATCCGCTTACTAAGTCTAACTCCGAAACTTAGCTCAATCAAGACCCCCAAATCATCCTTGAATACATTCAATAGCACATATCTAGCAAAGTTGACTAATATGAACTATTAAGATTTTCAGTCAACATTATCAGTTTTCTTCTTTAGTGCACATCGCATTCAAGTGAATTTCAGTGAGCTCAAAGCAGCTTCCAAGTCAAGTACACACACCTAAGATTTGAATTCTCTACCTTTGCAATATAAAATAGGCATTAATAATGACATAAAACTCTTTGTACACATAAAACATACCCAGCGATATCTACTGGGGATTCAAGTTGAATAATAACCAATACTTGCCTTAAAGAGCTCACAGTTTATAGGAGAGATAAATGTATACATTCTAAATTTATAAATTGCAAAAAGCAAATTTATAAATTGTACTGCATTAAATATTTTAGTGAAAGAAATAATAATAATCTCCTACTGTTAAATTTCTGTTCCTTCTACCTAGTAGGTTGTGCCAAGGGTGTGACTAATTGTTTCTCTATTCTCAATAGAATCCCAAAGTACATCTTACTATCTATTCCAGCTGAAGTTGAGAGAATAAACAGTAATCCATTTTACTTAATGGATATGTATAGGATGTAATAAGTGCATGTCAAGTGCATGGTATAGCTGCTGGTACATTTTAAGTATTTAATAACTGACAAGCATAGTTGCTCTTGTAACACAATCATAAAGCAATCAAAAATGCCTCATGGGGGTTCAAAGGATGATGTGTGGAAAGGCATTCCAGAAAAGGGGGATACTTACATTAGGAGCTAAATTTTGGACAGAGGCCCACAGGACTGAGAAGGATTCCTGAATGAAATATCATCCTCCTGACTTTGATGAAAACACATGCTCGTGGTCCCCCTCCCTGCCTCTTTCCTTGTACTTCTTAATGATTTTTCTCAGCAGGATTTTCCTCTGGTATTTTTCATTGCTAATCTGAAATTTTTCCAGGGCTTAATCCTCAACCCTCTTTTCCTTCTTATGCACACTTAGTAAGTGCTGGCCTCCATTCTGATGTCTGTGACTGCTATCTTTATGCAGATGGCTTTCACATCCCTCTCATCAAGTGTGGCACTCCTTCTAAGTCCCAGACCTGTATATCCAACAACATACTTGTTTTCTCCACTTGGGTGTTTCACAGGCACCATCAAAGTTGTCTGCTCAAACCTGACTACTTGTTTCCTTCTAAAATCTGGATTCTGACATGAAGGGCTCTGCCTTTGTCAGCTGTTAATGCTAGGAACTCAAAGTCATCCATGATTGCTTCTTTTTAAAAAAATATATTTGATTGATTTTTTTTATAGAAATGAAGGGAGAGGGAGAGTTAGAAACATCAATGACAGAGCAACATAGATCAGCTGCCTCTTGCACACTCCCCACTGGGGATGTGCCGCAACCAAAGTACATGCCCTTGACCAGAATCGAACCTGGGACCTTTCAATCCACAGGCTGATGCTCTATCCACTGAGCCAAACTGGTCTTGGCCATGATTGCTTCTTTCTTGACCAACATCAAACGCATTTCAAGTCCTATTGGTTCCACACCCCAAATACATTTTGAATCTGTCTTATCTTTAATATTAGCACCACCATCACGTCTGACCCCAACCACAATAGAAGTTTCTCTTTTGGTGTTTCAGTCTTCTTTCATCTCCAATATACCCTACCTTCAATCTTTCCCCAACACTATAGCCAACATGCTCTTCTTAACCAATAATTAGTACATGCTCACTCCTTTGCTATCTAGAATGAATTAAACACCTTATGATAACCTGAATCTGAGTGATATGACCCCTGCCTACTCCTGCTGTCTTCCCTTGTTCTGCCACTGTTATTAATTCTTCAGTTTATTCTGCATGTCAAATGCCTCCTTCTTCTGGATGTTCATACATACTATTACCTCTGCCTGAAAATACCTTCACAAGTGCTTTGCATGACTGTTCCCTTCTCTTTGTTGGTCTAACTTTAAACAAAATTTTCTCAGACAGGCTTTTCTTCTGATTATCTTAACAAAGAAGGATGCTTTTAAATATCCATCCAATCCCCTTCTATCTCCTCATTCAATTTGCAAATACACATTTTATTTTACTTATTTCTTGTCTCCTCTACTGCAATGTGAGATCTACATATAGGCTCTAGATATACAAGTACTTTAATGCCCATTTGTCTAGTTTATTCATTAAAATTTATCTACAGCCTATCACAATGTTTGTCATAGAGTTGAGGTTCACAAATCTTTGCTAAAGAAGTAATAAGCTGAAACCGGTTTGGCTCAGTGGATAGAGTGTCAGCCTGCGGACTGAAAGGTCCCAGGTTCGATTCCGGTCAAGGGCATGTATCCTGATTGCAGGCACATCCCCAGTAGGGGGCGTGCAGGAGGCTGCTGATCGATGTTTCTAACTCTATCCCTTTCCCTTCCTCTCTGTAAAAAGTCAATAAAATATATTAGAAAAAAAAAAGATTCTCTTTGTTTTAAAAAAAAAAGTAATAAAAATGAATGTCTAATGAAATGAATGAAGGAGGCATAATAAATGGGATTCTAAACATGTGAAAAGTAGTCAAACTCACTTTAACTCACTTAAATCATTTTAAAGTAGGGTAATGATTACTTTCCCTAAATTAATAAAAATATAGTGAGTATTATATGAAAGAATTGATATGAAAGTCTGAAAAATTAAAAGCATCAAATCATTGGCTTTCATTATTATTGAATGGTTATCTATTTGACCACCTTTTCATTATCCTAGATCTGTGGTTGGCAAACTGAAGCTCACAAGCCACGTGCGGCTCTTTGGCCCCTTGAATATGGCTCTTCCACAAAATACCATGTCCTGGGCAAGTCTATTTTGAAGAAGTGCTGTTGGAAGAAATTTAAGTTTAAAAAATTTGGCTCTTAAAAGAAATTTCAAGCGTTGTACTGTTGATATTTGGCTCTGTTGACTAATGAGTTTGCTGACTATTGTCCTAAATGATATGGACTAAGTTTTGATAATTAGATATCACCAAATATTTGGGTCCCTTTTGAAAATCAAGTGTATAATACTCTAGTACAAGTGCATACATAGAAATTTATATGTTAATAAGAAAAGTGATCCAGCATGACTTAATGAACTAGAGGTAAAAACAAACAAACAAAAAAATAGCACCATGCCCTAGTTTCCGCCTAATCTAGATGTAACATGGAGATCTAGGGCAGTTGCTTTACTTCTGTGGACCTCAGAACCCTCATCAATAAATTGGGCCCTGCCTCTCAGGGCTCTGAAAAATAACAGGTTAATGAGAGCAATCACTAACTGTTGAGAGTGAAGTTGGAAATGAGGGACAACCTGCATGTTAAGAGCTATTAATTCTAATAAAACTCATAGGTGACTGACTTGCATCTTTCTCCTCTGAATGACTCAGCTGGATGGATTTGGAGCACTTGTGTAGAAGTTTCTATTAGATCCCTGCATTGACCTCGCAATGTCCTTGGGGACTGGGGAAGAGAAATCAATCATTCACAATAATAGCTGTCCTGCAAGGGTAATAATATATTTTAACCTTCTCTTTATGTAGTCCTCTGATAATCCACAGACAATGCTTGGCAAGCAACAGTCAAAATAAAAAGTGTCCCATTTTAGTGATTTTTTTCCCCCTCAATTTCTGAAGCTCAATATTATTGTGATAGCGAGCCAGTGTTTCAGACGCCTTGTTAATCAATTGGACCCTGATGATGCTCAGGAGTTAGCTTACTTTCAAGTTGCTTCCTTCTCTTTGAGGCCCAGTTTACCCTATGGACTTACTACTTTAAACAAATAACTCTCCCACTGAAAGGCCCTCGGTGCCGGTCACCCTTGAAGATTTCCAGGTACATTAAAAAAATAAGCCAACGAAAACCTCAGCTGGCATTCAAGGGTCTCCCCGACTCGGCTTATCTCTGATGCTCCCTCAGATCCCCCCATATTGCAGCCAAACTGATCTGAAATTTTTTTTCCTCATGTTTCACTTCATGTTGTGTATGCTGATACTTCTGGGCATTTTGTTTTCAGCTAAATGAAACCCTTTCTCTAATGACCTCCAGAAAGCCTACACTTACTGTTCCCCTTAGCTGGAATTAACCATATATTAGCCAAATATGTATTCACTTAAGTATATATTTATTAAGATTCTAGAGGCCCAGTGCACAAATTTGTGCATGGTGTTGTCCTGCCAGCCCAGCCCCAATTGCCTGTCAGGAGGAGACAGCAGAAGGCTGGCAGGTCAGCCCACCCTGAATAGAAGCCAATCAGGGCCCGGCTGGCTTGGGGGAGGGGCTGAGGGCAATTGGCTGGCTGGCCCCACCCTTGATTGGAGTGGGAGGGCTGATTGGGTGAAACACCAGCTATGGAAAGATCCTGTGGGTGGTGGGTTTGCCAGCCTGCCCTCAAATGGGGTGTGGGGAGAAGGGCTGATCAGTGATCAGCAACTGGGGGAGAGGACATGGGAGGTTGGCTGGCCAGCCTCATTCCTGATCAGAGTGGGTGGATGATCAGGGGCAGAGCTGGCTAGGGGGAGGGGCTGCAGGCCGATTGCAGGGGCGGTGTCAGTTGAGGGGTGGAGCTGCAGGCAGTTGGCCTGCTGGCCCTGACCCTGATCAGGATGGCTGATCTGGGTGGGGCCTGGCAGGGGGAGGAGCTTTAGGAGGTTGGATGGCTGACCCTGCCCCCTATTGGGGTAGGAGGGGTGATCAGGGGTGGGGCCAGCTGGGAGGAAGGGCCATAGAAGTTGGCTGGCGGGCCCCACCCCGTGATGGAGGGTTCACTGGCCATAGTGGTTATCATAGCGATTGGTCATTCCTGTCATTCCAGCTGTTATGGCATTCCCATCTTTGGCATACACACACACACACACACACACACACACACACACACACACACACACCATGTGCCAGAGCTTGGGCATAGGAAAAGTGGAGAAAAATGTAAACTCATGACTTTAAGTATTCTTAAAAAATACTCACTAAACAAAATAATAGAATGTCCTCAGGCGGATAAATACTATGAAGATAATTACTATTTTCATATCCAAGGTTGAGAATCCAAGTATGTGGAGGGCCAATGTAAGTTATTGCACATTTTTTACTGCAAGGTTGGTCACACCCTAATCTCTGCATTGTTGAAGGGTCAACATTAACTCAACTTGATCTAGCATCTGTCAGTAATAGGAGATAAAGGGTGTAGTAGGGAATGATGCGTTGGGGGAAGTAAGTTATGTATGGTGGCCATGGAGGGCTTGTCTGTACAGTAAGAATTGAGTGAAGTCCTGAGTGTTGTAAGAAAAAAAAAAAATCCATGTATGTATAATGGCAGGAAACTGAGGGGGGAGGAAGTGGGGATGGTCTTAGGGAAGGAGTTTTAGGGAAAAGAAAAATAAGGAATAGACCCTGGCTTGTTTGAGGAACATTTTGGAGATTCAGAAGCTCTGAGTACCTCAAGATGCATGAGCCAGCTGGAAGGAAATAAGGGCAGAGGTAATGGTGAAGAGGGAAGCCTTTAGATGCTTTTTCCTGAAGGTGGGAAGCCACCAGTGGGTGTCTGGAGAGGAGTCATTTCTGTTGACTTAGTATTTGAACAGGCTCACTGCTGCTTTATTCTCTGCTCCGTGAGACTGCAGTGCTCTTCTGGCTGGGTGTGAAATGCCCCTTTCCTGACTGTAGTGAGGAGGGCAATTCCCCATAGAAAGCTTGGGCCCTGGTGGAGCTCACATCATTTGTTTTCCCCTCTGTCCTGCGCTGCCTGTTTCCCAAGGCTTCATGCTTTTTGACCAGTATTCTTTCCTCCTTCTCCTTCTCCTCCTCCTCCTCCTTCTCCTCTGTCTCCTCCTCCTCTTTCTTCTCCTTCTCTTCCTCCTCTGTCTCCTCCTCCTCTTTCTCCTCCTCTTTCTCCTCCTCCTCTTTCTCCTCCTCATTCTCCTCCTCC
>PVJN01044745.1:0-17196 GCA_004026805.1 Lasiurus borealis | reverse complement strand
TCCGGACAAAGCCAGGGTCCCAGGTGCCAGAAGAGAAGCCGGTGCCAACAGCCGGGGGAAGGAAGGCCTACTCTTGCATGAATTTTGTGCACCGAGCCTCTAGTTTAGTATAAGTTTCTTTCCCTGGGCTGCCTCTTTATGGCTTAACTGACTAACACGGTTTACTTCTCCCTCACCATTATTCCTGCCAAATAGATAATCAGTGCAGACCCCCTCCCCCTTAAAGTGGCCTCCCATGGGAGAGACCTCTGGGACCTCAAAGGGCTGTGATCGCTACCCTCAGAAATGATTCTCATAGCACCGAGGCTTGAGGCCCACCTCCTCCATGATGCCCCAGACTCAGCTCATGCTGTTGTTTCCCTCCCTACCTTGAACACTGTCTCTGCTTTATGTCCTTGCTATTCATCACCAGTCCCAGTGATACTTCCAATGGAAAGCATGCAGGAGCATCTTGCTGACAAATACAGAACCATATCTATCTCTTGAAAAATCAAGCCTCCTTAAAGAACTCATCCCAAACTCTCCACACGAGAGAGACAGGCACAGCAGGCTCACATCACATTCCTTCATTCAGGGAATAGCTATATAATGCTAAGTTATATAGTTATATAAGAGTTATATAATGGTCAATTAGTAAATGCTAAACCTCTTTACATATGAATGAAAATCATTTTTTAAAAAAACATTCTATCTCATTACTGATAACTGGAAAAAATTAAAGATCCAGTAACTACCAGTGATGGAGAGGAGGGGAAAAACCCCAACCACGGTTGTGAATACCTGCAGTGTTGATAGTACAGCCACTTTATAAAGGGGTTGGTGTTATATTGTGAAGTTGAAGAAGAGCAGAGCCTACAACCCAACCTATGCAAATACCCTGTGGTACTTATACCCCCGCATGAGGACACATACTCAACACACTCATCTTAGCATCGGGGAAGCACAAACAGACAAAAATGAGAAATGATCCAATTACTGGTAAAATAGGAAAAATAAATGGTGTTTTTTTTTAATTTCTTGATTGATTACAGTGTTATACATGTGTCCTTATTTCCCCATTACCACCCCCCCAATCTTCATATATTAAATTCCATAGAGGGGTGGTTATAGCTATACACATCTACATAAATAATTGCACAGATGTATTATAGAGTGTGTAAAGCAAATCTCAGGAGACTATGTACATAAAGTTCAGAAACCTACAATATATTTTGTTTAGCTATATAAAGCTCCCCAGATACATGTTTATATTACTGCTATGTATGGACTGTTAAAAATGACATGAGAAACATATAACTCTGTAAGTATGTCTGCTCCTTCCTGAGGCAGGAAGGGTGATGAGTCTGGGAAGGAGCACAGAGGGCCTTTGAGGTAGGATTTCCATGCGCCAGCCTGAGTGGATGGTGTGGGACCATTTATTGTGTTATTACATTAGTTGTGTAATATACATTATGTAAATTATTTTTATTCATGAAGCATTTCATAATGAAAATGGGGACAGGAAGAAGAGAAACCAATATAAGGTCTTTTAGAATAAAAAAATGCTAAATTAATCATTAAATAGATAAGGAAATATAGGGACTATGCATATCTCAGCACTCATAACGAAGCATAGCAAGTCTCTCTCTGCATCTTGTTTGTTGTTGTTGTTGTAAATTAATATTAATTATTACTTTAAAATTTTACTCTGCTTTATTTTGTTTTCAAAAAATCTCAAATCCTTTTTTCATTATAAACTTTTTTGGCTTAAAAGCAATTTACCTATAACATATTATACATATTATACAAGTATATAACATACTGATTCAATACTTAAATATATCACAAGTGATCACCACAATAAGTCTAGTTAATATTCATTACCACGCATAAATGCAAAATTTTATCTTATCATAAGAACTTTTAAGATCTACTCTTGTAGTAATTTTCAAATGTGCAATATAGTACCAACTTTCTGTAGTTGCCATGCTGTATGTTACATCCCCATAGTGTGTTTATTTTCTAACTAGAATTTGATTCCATTCACCTATTTTCCCCACCCTCTTTCCCTCACCAGTGGAAACTACCAATCTGTTCTCTGTATTTATGATCTTGGTTTAACTTTTAAGTTTTAGTATTATTTGGGTTAGATCATATGGAATTTGTCTTTTTTAAATATATTTTTTATTGATTTTTTACAGAGAGGAAGGGAGAGAGAGAGTTAGAAACATGGATGAGAGAGAGACATCGATTAGCTGCCTTTTGCACGACCCCGTCTGGAGATGTGCCTGCAACCAAGGTACATGCCCTAGACCGGAATCAAACCTGAGACCTTCCAGTCTGCAGGCCAACGCTCTATCCACTGAGCCAAACTGGTTTCGGCTGGAATTTGTCTTTTTTCTGTTTGACTTATTTCACTTATCATAATGCCCTCAAGATCCATCCATTTCCCACATGGCAAGTTTCATTCCTTTTCATGGCTGAATAATATTTGAGTGTGTGTGTGTGTGTGTGTGTGTGTGTGTACATCACATTTGCTTTATCCATTTATCCATGTATCTTGTTATTATAATGTTAAATTTCCTTCCAAGTATGTTACCAAAAAGCTAAAGACTATGCACTACTACGTGTAATACTGTAAACAATAAAATAAAACTTAAAAAAAGGCAAAGAAATTTCATAATATTGTAAGGTTAGTTTTAGTATTTTGAAAATCTTAAAGACTTGAAGTGTTGACTTGTAACATCATGGTTATCAAGCAAACTTGTCAAAATTTTCATCACAGTGAAGTGTGTGTGTTCTCTTAAATTTATAGACTTCCTGCTTTGGAGTTCATTTTTTTACTACCAACCTTCTGCTAATTAATAATAAAGAATGACTTATTGGGGTGGTAAACACACAATACAATATACAGATGATGTATTGTGTAATTGTATACCAAAATCTGTTTAATTTTATTAACCAATAAATTCAATTAAAAAACCTTTTGCTCAGGAAAAAATAAAAAACCTTCTCCACTCTGCTTAAAATGAATTTAAAAAACTTATTATTAATAGTCACTTACATTTTTAAAAAAAGTTAGTTTTCAAAAATAAATAAGTAGCTATACCATATTAACTGCATAATACAATGCTAACTCTTGATCTTAAGAGCTTTAATTTGATACTTTCTTGTTTACCTACCTAATTATTTTCTTTTTGCTACCCATTTATAGAATATAAGCACCCTTGGAGGAGATTTCCACTGTAGACAGTTTTTTTTTTAATAATCTCTAGCTCCTGGTGAGCCTTGATAAATATTTGCTGAATACATGAATGAAAACCCCTTCCAAGATTGTATAGGCGGTAGGTATACATCACAACAAAAAGAGTCCAGCAAAGCCCAAGTCTGAGCTTGCTCCTCACAGAGAGATTTTTCAAAATTATTATCTACTCTAGACTTTCACTGAATTCCCTGGATCCTCTTGACCTTCCCTCTATGAATAAAAGATGATGTTTCTGATGTTCTTAAATTGAAGGACCATCATTTTTCCATTAACTTCCTTAATAGTCAATGGCTCTTATCTTTGGTGCCAAATATCGGGCAGTATATTTTTATAGATATTGCGGCGATGATCCTGGAGACCTCCAGTCATGAATCCTCACATATTATTGCATCAATATTTTCCTACAAAATCCTACTTAGTTTTTCTTCAGTGAATATCTTTGGGTTCTTTATTACCAGGTTCAGAGAAAACCGCATTAGCTTTGGAGTCACACCTGAGTGCAGCAGGCCTGCCTTGCGCGCACCCCCTGTTCAGAGGCTGACCAATGACCCATGACCAGTTTGAGAGACATCACGGGCAGGAGAAATCACAAAGGACTCCCATAAAGGGCATTAAAATAAATCAAAATAGACATTTTAAAATGCTTTCGCCAGACAAATGGCAGGCGTCATCTTGGCTGAACACAGCACCTGCCCTGGGAGTTTGAAGCCATTGAACAGGTAAATGAGCAGGATGAGGATGGAAATTGTCAATACAGAAATAGCTGAGCTATTAAAATGGCAAGTTGAGGAGAGTTCAGGATGAGAAATCGGGTGCTGGATAAACTAGTCATTAAACAGGTTAATGTGTCCGATTTGATGAGGTCAGACAAATGCATACACTCTTGATGCCATCCCCACAAAGTATGAAGTGTAGCATGGGTGTGTACATACGCCCTAACGCTTCAAATTGCATACATGACACCTGTGCAGGTTTTTTGTGTATCAGTGTTCAACCCATGGTCATGGATACCAATTCAATGCCAAGAGGAATCCCCAAGAAAATGTTATTCAGTTCAAAAGAGCTTGTGAGTCAGCACAGCTATAAAAACAGCATGGCTGCCTTCGTTCAGAATTGATGGGCAGACAAAGAGCTTCGCAGATAAGAAAAAGCTAAAGGAGTTCATCAACACCAAACCAGTGTTATATGAAATGCTGAAAGATACTCTTTAAGAAAAGGAAGAAGAAAATGGTAAAGGTAAAAATTATGAACAACAAATACATACCTATCAACAAGTGAATCTAAAAATCAAGTGAATTGAAAAATCTGATGAACAGAATAAATTGGTGAATATAATAGAATTAGAGGCATAGAAAGGGAGTGGACTGACAATTCTCAGGGGTAAAAGGGTGAGGGGGGTGCAGGAAGAGACTGCACAAAATCATACAACTATGGATGAGGCCAATGGAGGGGAAGTAAGGTAGAGGGTAGGGTGGGAACCAGGTGGAGGGGAAATATGGGGGGGAAAAAGAGGAACAATTGTAATAATCTGAACAATAAAGATTATTAAAATTGAAAAAAAGGCAAAATAAAATAAAATTTTGCATTGTAGTTTCATAATGTAAAAAAAATAAACAAACAAAAACACAGCATGGCTGCAAGGCAACCAGCTCCCATTGGCTAGATTGCTGGGTTCTGATACTCTCTGGTCTGCTGCGCTCAGCTCCACGGGAACATCTTCAGGGTTTCAGCTTCGCCAGGGAAACAGGGACCAGTTTTCTGTGGAAAGGGAATGTGTGCTCTCCCATCCAGGAGGGACCTGGCTTCTACAAACAGAATTCCCTGTCCTTGGTCCCTAATTGGCCCTTTCTCATGCTAATGAGACTCCAAAAGGCGCTTTTCTGATTGGTCAGAAATACACTGCTCTGATTGGTTGGTGAAGATGTTAATGAGGATACAGCTGCAGGGCTCTGGGTGGATGGGGAAAACCTCAATGATTTGGTTTAAAGAGGATTGCAGGAACTCCTGTGTAAAGGCTGGCTCATAGAGGAAGCATAGTGCACGCAGGCAGGTCCCTGGAGAGGCTGGTAGTTTCTTCCTGAAGTTTCTTTCCATTAGAGGCCCCTGTTTATTAAAATTTAATCCCAGGCACCAGGAGCCATTCTAGGTATGGCTCTTTCTTCTCAGAGTGGTTTTCTTTCTTTTTAAAGGTGGTTTTCTCTGACCCTGGTAATAGAGAATCCATAAAAATTATACCTCAGTAAAATTGTAAAAAAGAGATTTTAGCATAAAACAACTCTGTTGAAATGTAGACTAAAGTAAATGAAAATATTTCATTACCTTACAAAATGTGAAATCCAAAATCGGCAAGAATAGAACAAAGAAAAAAAGAATTTATATAAGCCTTTTGCACTTTTTTTAAAAATTCTTACCAAGAATATGGTTTTATTGATGAAAGTGCAAAATAATGCAGGTACTTTGGAAAACAGTTAGGAGGTTTCTTACGAAACTAAGCATAATCTTATTATGTGATCCAGCTCTCACCCTTCTTGGCACTTATCCAAAGGAGCTGAAAATTTGTGTTTATACAAAAAACCTATACTTTGTTGTCAATTGCACAATCTTAGAAGTAGCAACAATGTCTGTTAGTGAATGGATAAATAATGATACATTCAGACAATGGAATATTATTCAGCACTAAAAAGAAATGAGCCATCAAGCCATCAAAAGATATGGAGGAAACTTAAATATTTGTTATTAAGAAAAAGATGCCAATCTGAAAAGGTTACATACTTTATAATTCCAACTTTGCGACATTCTGGAAAAGATAAAACTATAGACAGGAAAAAAAAATCAGTAGTTGACAAAGGTTGAGGAGGAGAGAGAGGGATGGTTAACTAGAGCATAGAAAATGTTTAAGGCAGTGAAAATACTCTGTATAATAAAATTATGATAGATACATATCATTATATATTTGTCCAAACCCAGGGAATATGCAAAACCAAGAGTGAACCCTAATGTTAACTATGGACTTTGACTGATTAAAATGTGTCAATGTAGGTCCATCAGTTGCAACAAATGTACCACTCTGGTGAGGAATGTTTTTGTTTTGTTTTGTTTTGTTTTGTTTTGTTTTTATATTTTATTGATTTTTTACAGAGAGTAAGGGAGAGGGATAGAGAGTTAGAAACATCATCGATCAGCTGCCTCCTGCACACCTCCTACTGGGGATGTGCCCACAACCAAAGTATGTGCCCTTGACCAGAATCAAACCTGAGACCTTTCAGTCTGCAGGCTGATGCTCTATCCACTGAGCCAAACCGGTTTTGGCGTGAGGAATGTTTTTAACGCAGGAATCTATCTATGTATGTGTGAGGGGAGGATATATGAGAAATCTCTGTTCTTACTCCCAATTTTCTGTGAAAATCCATTGCTCTAAAAAGAATAAAGTCTCAATAAAAAAATGCACTAAAGGGCTTGCTAAGTTTTCTCGCAGTAAGAGTAAAACCAAATGGCCTCACAATAATTGTTTCTGAGCAGTATTTTCAGTTTTTACTGCATTTGAAAATATCATATTTGGGGCCCTTTTATATTACAATATTATGATCAGTACTGAGGTTATTCATGCTCACGGCCATCCAGTTGAACTTCTGTAACAATTCTTTATTTTATTGTTGGCATCTTTTCTGTTCAATTTTTACAGTGTTGTTAGAGAGAAGTCTCTAACAGCAGTTGATTTTACCTACTATCTACTGAGTGTCTTATTTTGCTAAATATTTTATATGCCTTCTCTCCAACGCTCGTTTGTATCTTACTCATTCTGCCTCAAAGTCTGAGGATAATGGATGGCACTCCTGCTTCTCCAGAACAATGTTTAAAAGCCAAATCTGCCAGAACCCACTCAGGTGTTCTTAGGTCGCTCACCATATTTCAATGTTATAGTCTGGCACAATTTTCAGGTCTGGCATACATTGCCCACTTTTATTAAAACAAAAATGTATGCACAGCAATAATCCCATGCCTAATATGTGGATTTTCATTCCACGTTACTGCTCTACTCGATGTGTCTCAACATATATCACATATCAGCCTAATTGTATTTGTCAGTAGCTACTGCTTCTTTGCATTCTACTCTCTATGCCTATAACGCTATTTGTTTCAACAAAGCATGCATATCCTGAGCGTATTGATTTATGTGCAGACACATTTTGCATATTATTTCATCAGTTTAATGCTGGGAAATGATAACAATACATGGAAGTATCTAAATAGAGGTGTACTTTTATATTAATTGTCATGGATGCAAGATATTATTAGATAGAAAGAATAACTATGTTTAAATAGTCTTATTTAAATATAAGTGGGATCATGCCTAGAAAAACATTAATAGAGTTTACTTGTGGGAAATGGAGTTAGGGTAGATTTTCCTTCCTCTTTATGATGTTTTGTATGAAGAAAGATATCCTATTAGGAAAATCTAAGTAAGGTTGAGGGTGACTTTGGGAATTAAGAATCTTTCAACTAATTGATCCTTTGTAGAACTTCAGTCTTGTGGAGATTGTGAGTAAATTCATAAAAACATAAGCAAATGTTGTTTAGATAAGATAATGAAGACATATGTTCATCAATTGGATGTTCTACTTTTTCTCACACAAATGTCCTCATGAGGAAAGATTGGGAAGAAACTGTTAGTTAGATGAATTATATCAAGAGTTCCCAATATTGAAAATGTCTGTTTTGCAAACTGTCCTGACCACTTAGCACAGCCAGGATGGACCCACATGCATAATTGGTTTAGATATTGAGACTGATGATCACACACACACACACACACACACACACACACACACACACACCAAAGGGTATTAGATGGTGTATTGCTTACATAATTGAGGCTTTTATGAGGACACAAGGGCAGGCTTACCGAATAAGTTTGAAATGGTTCCAAAGAGCAAGAAAAGAGGACAGTCCTATGGATTTTACATGGACACCAACTAGCCATTCAGATTTTAACACAATTAAGTAGATAGGTGTAGAAATACATATATAGCTAGATAGGTAAATATGCATAGATAAATGGTGGACAGGTATTTTCTTATGAAATTGATTTCCTGCAGATTTTCAAATTCCTTGCAAAAACCTCTAGATTGCCTCCTTTTGAAAGGTTTTGTTGTAATATTGCTTTAGCGGTCTTCCTGTTGTTTTTCACAGCCATTGGACTTGGGGAAATTTACTTAAATTCATTGAGCCTCAGTTTTCTCATTTGTAAAATGAAACTGATTATTCCAACCGTGTTGGTTTTCTTTCATTGTGTTGCAAATCTCCCAAAACTTAGCAACTTAAAACAATAAGGTATTTACCACCTTACTCTTCCCAGGAGTCAGGAGTCAGGCTGGCTCCTCCGGTCAAGGTCTCAGCAGAATGCAATCACCACCGTGTCTCTCAGGGCTGGCCACCCACCTGAGGCTCAAATCCTCGTCCAAGTTCACCTGGTTCCTTGCAGTTGTAGGAAGGAAGCCCGTGGCTGCTACAGGCTGCCCCCCTCCCACTCCCTGCTCTACCATGTGGCCCTCTCCATAGAATGAAACTTCCCTTCTTCAAGGCTCCCAGGGAAGATGGAGTCTGTGGCTGATTCTAGCCTCTTTCTTCCAGACCCTCATTTGAAAGGTTCGACGACTATCCAGAGTAATCTCTCTCTTTCTTTTTTAAATATATTTTATTGATTTTTTTACAGAGAGGAAGGGAGAGAGATAGAAAGTCAGAAACATCGATGAGAGAGAGACATCGATCAGCTGCCTCCTGCACGCCCCTTACTTGAGATGTGCCCGCAAGCAAGGTACATGCCCCTGACCGGAATTGAATCTGGGACCCTTCAGTCCGCAGGCCGATGCTCTATCCACTGAGCTAAACCGGTCTTGGCAGTAATCTCCCTTTTGTTTAGCTCAATGTCAACTGAGTTTAAGACTCTATTCATCTGCAAAATGCCTTTGCTTTTTTGGAGCGATAGCTCATCATCCTCGTGAATGCTGCGCTCCATCAAAAGGAGAGGATTATATATGGTGTTGACAGGATATAGTTAGTGGGAAGGTTGGAGCCATCTGTGGATAGCACCTAAACAATATGATTGTTGTCTTTTTTGTTTTTCAGAGAGGAAGAGAGAGGCAGAGAAAGAGAGAGAGAGAGAGATCAATGATGAGAGAGAATCATTGAGAAGCTGTCTCTTGTATGTCCCACACTGGGGATTGAGCCTATAACCTGGGATGTGGCCTGACCGAGAATGAAATTGTGACCTCCTGGTTCATAGGTCGATGTTAAACCACGCTGGCCAGGCTGGAAAAAAAAACAGGATTGTTGACATTTAAATATAACTAAATGAGACACTGCACATAAAGTTTGCAATGTAGCACCTCAGCAAACTGGAAATAATCACTAAGCCAACATCTCTCCTCTTGGGCTCTGGCCATTCCAAGCTCTGAGGGGTCTCCCTAGCATTTTTCCTGTGCTGGTCACAGCCAGCTGTCTGGATCTGAGGAGCATGTAGGGTCTTTGATGGACAGACACATATCTCTACCTTTTTTTTTTTTACTTTCAATTGATCTTTATTGTTGAAAGTATCCTACTTTGTCAATCATTCTGTGGAATAGATTCTGGGATGGATTCAGACATGGTCACTCTTATCCTCAGAGCCCATGGCCAGGGTCTGGTTTAGGCAGGGTCTCTCTTCTATCCAGCCAAATCCCCACAGGGCTAGCCCCAGAGGCCCCCAAAACACCATCCTTGGGAGAAGAAAGCACTGCATCCTGGGAGGTTTCCAGGGAGTCTGCACAGCAGAACAATTTCTGTTCTGCTGGATTTTGAGAATTTTGATCTGAAGGATTCTTGCAATAGGTTACTGAGGTGAGTCACTAGATTCTAGTGCACTCTAAGTCTCTTTTTTTGAACATAAATGGTTTTCTTCAAAGACGTTTGTAGCTCAAACGTTTCAATGAAGTCATCACAGCCATTTGAAAGCAAATGACACTCCGAAACAGATCAAACTTACAAAGTGAAAAGGAATCAACCACAGACACTTGAATGGGATTAAAACCTGTTCGTGACTACACATACTTTTGAATTTTATTCCCTCACCTGGTATAGAGCAGCTGTCAGTATAAAGCCACAGATTTTATTTTATTTTTGAGTCCCATAAAGTTTCTATGAACTTTGTATCCTCCTTAAGACTTCACTGCCTCCCCCCTACCCTCCCACCCCCCATTGACTGAACTATCTACTAACCACAGGCACGTAGGCTTGGGGTCAATAGAGAATTCACCCTTCCCTGCTCTTAATGAACAGAACATACCTGGGCAAAAGAAGGGGTCCAGGTAGACCAGGTGGCCTGATTTTCTTGTTCCAGGGCCTCCTGCAAGTCCTTGCATTCCTTTGAGCATCAGTTTCTACATTTGCATAATAATGCAACCATTTGTTGATTATGCAAGTATTTAATATGGAGCTGACTGCACCCAACAGAGAGAAACCTCCTGTGGCCGATCTGCTGTCTAGTTTCGAGTTTTGCACAGCAGTTTTGTGGACTCCCATCTCTTTCCAACCTGTGTGTGATGTACTTGGTGTCAGGAAAGCATTAGTAGCAACTGGGATGTCTGCATTTAAAAATACATTAAAGACAATAGCACCGTCTATTCTCCATAGATTTCCTTTAATTCCAGCCATCAGCATGTTTAATTGGAAAGAGCATTTGTGGATACATTAAGTAACATAGGGCTTCAGAGATTCTGGCACTATTAAGAGTATTACTCTAAAATTATTATATGGTTTCTTTTTGTTGTTGTTTTTTAAAATATATTTTATTGAATTTTTTACAGAGAGGAAGGGAGAGGGATAGAGAGTTAGAAACATCGATGAGAGAGAGACATCCATCAGCTGCCTCTTGCACGCTCCCTACTGGAGGTGTGCCCACAACCAAGGTACATGCCCTTGACCGGATTCGAACCTGGACTGAGGCTCTATCTGCTGAACCAAACTGGTTTCGGCTCTTTTTGTTTTTTAAACCTCATAATGGTGTTGTGACATACACTATGAGTCAGTCTTTCTACACATTCTCTCACTATTTAATATAACATCTGCCCTGGCATCTTCTAATCAAAATCTAGAGTTTCCTTAAGGGAGATCACAAGTGAAAGGGACTTTAGCCAGCCTTTCTCACCTCATTTTGTGCAAATGCATTACATTAAATTAAGAGCTCTGAAAAAGTTAGGAAAAATATGACATCAACTAACTCTATTGTTGAGCAAATTAAAATGTAACAATTAGAGATATTCTGAGCTATCAGGTATTAAGTGAATGTTCTTCTTATTGGTCTTTATATGTGGTCCAGCCCTCGTCTGCTGTAGACTCAGTCTCTATCAGTGGAGACTGTGGAACCTTCTCAAGGCACAGAAATGGGCTCTGACATGTATGTCATAAACCCTGGGTTTCATCACTTTTCCCCAGTTTACCATGGCTGCTCAAAACTATGTTTTGCAAATTGATGAGCTGAGATCTCAGAACTTCTCTTATCCTGGTTTGAAAATGTTGACCTGGAAAAGGGTTTCTCTGAAAAGAGTTTATTATTAACTAGAGGCCTGGTACACAAAATTCAACCATGGGGTGGGAAGGGGTGTCCCTCCGCCCAGCCTGCATCCTCTCCAATCTTGGACCCCTTTTGGGGGGTGTCAAACTGCCTGTTTAGGCCTGATCCTGCAATTGGACAGCCCTCACTACTGGCTCCTAACCGCTCACCTGACTGCATGCCTGATCGCCCCTAACTGCCTCTGCCTTCTGGCCTGATCACTCCCAAATTCCTTCCTTTACCAGCCTGATCATCCCCAACTGCCCTCCCCTGCCAGCCTGATCATCCCCTAACTGCTTGCTCCCCTGTGCTGGCCTGATCTCGCCCCTACTGCTGGCTACTCTGCCAGCCTGATCGCCCCTAACCACCTCTGCTTCAGCCCCTGCCACCATGGCTTTGTCCGGAAGGCAGTCAGAAGCCTGCAAGATGTCCAGTTGACCTGGTCTAATTAGCATATTACACTTCTATTAGTATAGATCCTTGTCTGTTTATGGCAAAAGGAAAAATATACAGATGCTGCATTTACTGAGAGATTGAATGGATGACAAAGTATTTCCTCTTCCCTTTGAAACGTTGATAAATTTCACCAATAATGTTTTAATGCAAATCAACAAAATCCGTTTTTGTCAGTGAAGAACAAACCTGCTTCATTTCCAGGGGAAAAAAAATTAAGTAGATTTGTGCATTCCAATTTACATTTGCCCCATCACCTGAAATTCTTAATTTCATTAGCTCAGTGACTAAGTAATTTCCCCCTTGACTTTCGGCAGAGCAGGTCATTGCTTCTTTTGCCGGCTGTCATACATCGCAGACACATTGAAGCTCACCCTCTCGGCATTTTGATCAAATATTTGACCTCAGGACCTGAAGGTGCTCATTACTGGCTTTCTTCTGTCTGTGTTGCTGTGAGCCGCGTCTCCAGAGAAGACACTGCGGCACTGGCTGAAGCTTCCCTGGGCCTGTGTACTGAGGTGTGGCAGTGACCTAAGGCTGACCTCCCTTAGCTGGGTTCCTGCCTTCCAGGGTGTGATAAAAAAGAACGCATCAGCAGCCTGCGTTCTGTGCGCCTCCTAAACATCAGGTTCACTCCCAACTCCCACACCATCAATCATGATTTGGAATGATGTCCCGCTGTCTTCTTTTAAGACAGACTGTAACTGGGAAAATACTGGACGAGAGGAGCGATGCTAGTTTCAGGCTTCACAAGGACAAGAATCTGATAATCCCCGGAGAGCGGTATTGGAGACAGGCCTTAAACAGGAGATGGGTTTTCATAGGCAGAAGTCAGTCTTCCAGGAGAATGGACTGAGCAGAGGCAGAGGCAGACAAGTGGAAACTTGTTGGTTTTATGAAGTTGTAAGTAATATGGAGGGTGAGTTATATGAAGAGATTCTCATCTATCCAATATTTTATGCGGCTTTAATGTTGGAACACTTCCCACCTGCTATTAGGGGTTCCAGTGAGCTTTCAGACTTAAACTGAAACACTAAGAATCGCAACTTGATTCTGATTTTGTATATTGCTTTTATTGAGGTGGAACTTTATACAGGGAAATACACATTTGAGCAGCTCTGTTTGGTAAGTGGACACAAACAGGGAATGGACATTCCTGCCCTGATATAGACACTTGTACCTTCTCAGAAATTGTCTTCTTGTTTTCTCCCCCCGTCCATCCTGACCACTCAGAGAGGCAACCGCCATTCCCATTGTCTCATCTGGATTTGTTTTCTATCGCTCAACCCAGACAATGTGGATGTTTTTGTGTGTGGCAATTTTCACTCAAACTGTCTGTATCCTTATGCATTTCCATCACCAATGCATAAGAGTTCCTGCTGTTTCTAGCCCTTGCCATCACAGAAAGCGGTCAGTCCTAATTAGAGCTATTCTAATGGGGGGCATAGTGGTATCTTATTGTGGTATTAATTTGTATTTTTCTGAAAACTGATGATGCTGAATATCTTTTCATATGCTTATTGACTGAGATGTTTGAGTTGGGTTTATACTCAAGGCATCAAGGGAAGTTTTTTATTTTTCTTATAGCCTTTTTAACTTACACATAATTGTAAGACAATGGAAAGCATCTTATTTCTCAGAACCCTCAAGTAGTGTATGTGTTTGCAAACCATGTATCAATAAGCCAGTTGGTTTAGGGTGACACCCCAAAGGGCAGGCTCCATAAGGGCCTGTACTGCCTTCTAAGCAGTGTGGTTCTTAGCAAAGCTTCAGCCAGTGCTGCAGTGTCTTCTCTGTTGCCATCTACCCAGCACTGGAGAAGAGAGGTGTTTTTCCGTATGCGGATAGAACTGGGCGGGTGTAACTGGGCACTCTGTGAGGCCAGAGGGTGAGGAGGATGAGAGGTGGGTGCTTAGAGAGAGAGTGTGGGGAGAATGTCATCAACCTAGAGATGCGCCATTGCGATGCTTAATTTTATGTGTCACCTTGGAGGGGGTTTTGGGGTGAGGTTACTCTTTGGTGAATTTGGGGTAAAGCAGACTGCTTCACAATAGGAATGGTCCTCAGCAATCAGTTAAAGCTGGAATGAAACATAAAAGACTGGTCCCTCCAGACTCATTGGAAATCCATAGTGCTGGTCCCAACGTCAGATTTTGAATTTCCCACCCTATATATGCATATGTCTGCCTATATCCATATATGAAGCATAATAATAATCCCTCCTTTGGACAAAAACTGCTATTTGAAACTGCTGGTTTAGAATTTTCTGCTGCTTTGAAATTCTCTGCTATTTTTGCTAATCCCTCTTATTGTTATTTTTAGACTTTAAAATAACTTTGTTTTTATTTCTTCTTTTTTTCTTGAATAGAAAAGATATACTTAATTGTCTGACCTTGCAAGCCAGCCATCTAACATAAGGGACTGATACACTGATATTGATGCCAGTTGTCTGTATAGATATGACAGGTGTTTGCTAGATATGATATGTACTCAAGGTTACAAGCTGTCTACAAAAATAACTCCTACACAAAGAACTAGAAGGCTATAAAAAGCAAATACTCCTTTCTGTGTTTGTTCAGAATTTGACAGAGGTAATCTGCTCTGAACCTGCGCGCAACAAAGATGCGTCCTAATTGGCTCATTAAGGCGTCCTGTTTAGCTCCCTGGTTTGTGATACAACATATAGAGATATAAGGATATATAAGTACACATAGATATACAAATACCTGATGTATCCATATCTATTCATTATATCTATAGCTATATTTATATCTATATGTTCTCCAGAGAAACAGAACCAATAGGAGAGATATATGTCTTGACCAATACAACTCCTGTATATTTATATCTGATTGATAGAGCCCTGACTAATACAACTTCCTCGATCCTCCTTCAAGGATCGAGCTGCAAAGTGTGCGCATGTCAGAGTTTCAAGCTATCAGTTCCCAACAGATTTAAGTTGAAGTAAAAGGAATGTCTGATCGTCTGTCTAAACTTATTACACTCTCTACATTGTCCTGATGGATGCTCTGATGTCTCAGCTAATTTGCCTCATTTTCACTCCTGCCACAGGAATGTAATAGCTCTAATATTAATTATAGATTAGTAGGGTAGATTACAGAAAAAGGCTCTAATTCAGTATCGGTATGGCAAAGTGTCTCAATCACTTGAAAGCATGTAGATTTTCCCCCCCAGAAAACCATCAATACTTAGGGAAGTAGAGACTTTTTAAAACAAAAATGTATGACAAAGTCTTTAGGACTAGAAAATAGCAACAAGAAAAGAGCATTTATATAACAAGCAGATTTTATTTACAAAGGGGAAGCTACAAAATAAAATTAGAAAACACTAGGAGTGAGGATCAAAATAGGGATTTGTTCAGTATTTAGAGTAAAAACATCCTTTAATTTCTGATACTTTTCCCCTTTATTGCTATTTCTGCTCATACCCTAGTACACATACCCTCATATAAGTGGAGTCATACAGAATTTATCTTTCTCTGATTGCTTTATTTCACTTAGCATAATGTCCTCAAGTTCCTTCCATGGTGTGACACATTAAGAATTTCTTTCTTGGTTAAGACTAAACAATATTCCACTGTATGTATATACCAAACAACTTTCAACCAATGAGCTGGGTGGGGTTAAGGGCAGGGATTGGGAACAAGAGTCAAAGAAAAACAATATATACTTAGATCGTCTCAGCCAAAGAGTGTTCTGAGACAATCAGAGTAAATGCAAATAAAGACCCGCCGTTCAAATAGAATAGACAAAATGTAAGTCTGAGAGGTGATGGTTAAGCTAAAGGACATTTTTTTTTTTTTTGCCACATATCCTGGACCAGAGGCCAACACCCGTTCTTTGAGGTAGATAATGAAGAAAAGGAAAAATTATCAGGTTAAGTTCTGAATTCCACACTCTCCCACTCCTTTCTCTCCTCCCCCCACCCTCACCCACCACACCCCTACCCAGTCTCAATATCTTTTTTTATTCTACTGTGTTGTTTTGGAGAAATTGAAATTCAAAGCTATTGGAAAGATAAAAATAGTTTGTTTCAAACCAAGCATCTTACTATTTCTATCTGCCTGAAATATCTGCAGTTCCTCAGTGGTACACACATTTATAGAGGAGGAAGGAGACAGGCGGGTCAAAAAGAGGTCAGGGTGCTTTGGAAAATGTAAACAGCTTCACTGCTGGGTCCCGAAAGGGGCTGCTGAGTCAGAGGGGCACATGGGAGAGAAAGTCAGGGTTCTGAGGAGGCTTCTTCCGTTATCCTGTTCCTCCTCATGGCAGTCCCAGGAGGGTGGGATGCTTGTCATCTCCTGTGTCCCCTGTGGATGGAGGAATTCTGAAGGATCAAACTCGTTGCCCAGGGTAGCGGTGCAGTAAGGGACACAGTGATGGGAGACAGGGCGTTGGGAGAGGCCTATGAGGGAGACACCTGTCCAGGAAATAAGGTGGTAGCCTCCTTATGCTTTACCTGTACATGCTACACTGAAGCCGCTACTGTGTGCTCAGACTTCTGGTAGGAGAAACACATCTTTGGATACCAACTATATTCTCTAATTACAAGAGTTTGAGCATTATTTTAGGAAAAAGAATCTATGGCCGTAGCTGGTTTGGCCTAATGGATAGAGTGTCGGCCTACAGACCAAAGGGTCCTGAATTTGATGCCGGTCAAAGGCAGATACCTTGGGTGCAGGATCCTCCCTATCCAGGAGGCAACCAATTCATGTGTTCCTCTCACCTTGATGTTTCTCTCTTTCCCTCTCTCCTCCACTCTCTCTAAAATCAATGGGAAAATATCCTTGAGTGTGGATTAAAACAAAACAGAGGAGGAGGGAGAGAAGGAGAAGGAGGAGGAGGAGGAAGAGGAGGAGGAGGAGAAGAAGGAGGAGGAGGAGGAGGAGGAG
>PVJN01044744.1:0-17303 GCA_004026805.1 Lasiurus borealis | reverse complement strand
GGAGGCTGGCTGAGGGAAGGAGAATCTCCTGGGTGGATGCTGCTTGGGAGGGGGAAGGATGGAGGCCATGGGGAGAGGGGGAGGGATGGAGGCCATGGAGGGGGAGTGGAGGCCATGGGGGGAGGGACATCCATGGGGGGAGAGGGAGGTCTGGAGGCCATGGCGGGGTGGCATCCATGGGGGAAGCGGGAAGGGGGAGAAATGGAGGCCATAGAGGGGGAGTGGAGGCCATGGGGGGAGGGGCATCCATGGGTGAGGGGGAAGGAGGATACAGGCCAGGGAGGAGGGAGCCCTGAGAGTGGGGGGGTGGAGGCTATGGGGATGCTCACACGGGAGAATGTTCTTGTAGCGGTTCTTGCTCTTGTTCTCTGGCCGCTGCCCTTCCAGCCGCTCGTGCAGGTTCTTCACCTCCTGCTTCTGCAGACTCTGAGGGGCGAGAAGGGCGATGGAGCGCCAGCCCCAAGAGGGGCGTCCATGGCGGGAGACAGCAGGGGGCAGTCAGGATCAGGTATGGAGAGAGAGAGAGCTGGGTCTGCCTGGCACCCCCCCATGCTGGTCACCCTCGCGGTCCCCTTCACGCACCTCAAACTCCTCCCAGAACCCAGCCTTGGCTGCGTTCTCCGACGGCTGCTTCTTGTTCAGCTCCATGACCCGGTTCTCGATGTCAGCGGCGTTCACCCGCGTGGCGTAGTACGGCTGGGTGGGCGAGGGGGAGAAGTCGGTGACCTCCAGATCTCAGAGGCTGGGGGGGGGCATGGGGGGTGGTGGGGGGCTGCACAGGGGGAGGACGGAGGCACCCGGGCCCACGCCTCACCTGCCGCAGGTAGACGAAGGCGCCCGAGGCCTCCTCGATCCCCGTCTTCTTGAAGTGCTCCACCAGGTCCGTGAGGCTGTCGAAGGTCTCAGACCCACCCACCGTGTAGCGTCCGCCCTGAGGGACACCAAGTCAGGCCACCCCACCAGCCCCAGTCTCCCGCTCCCCGCCACCCCCAGCCTCGGCCGGAAGCCCGGCTGACTCTCCCCACCGCCCACGCCGTGAGCACAGATGGGAGCCCCAGCAAGATGCCCCCCCACCCCCCCACCACGGCCAGGCTGCCTTACCTCACACATGACCTTGATATGGGTGACTCGGAGCGGGGAGCCCGGGCCAGCTTTGGGCTGGTCGTTGAGCACGGACAGCACAAAATCGCCTGGCTGGCTGAGGCTCTCGCGCACCAGGAATGTCCAGGGCTCGCCCTTGGCCTGCAGCAGCGTCTCCGCCTGCCCCCCGGACATGTGGCCATGGTACCACCTAGAAAAGGCGGCGTCGGGAGAGATGAGTCCGGGGCCAACGGGCAGTCCCTGAGCAGAGAGGCTCTCAGTGGGCTGTGCCAGGCCCTGTGCTAGGTGCTTCCAAACCCACCACCGTGTTCAGGCCTGTTGCTCACAAAACACAAAGCGGCAGGCAGGGAGCATCCCCATTTTACAGAGGAGGAAACTGAGGCTGGCCATGGCACCCCGGCCCCAGACCCCTGCTGATAAGAAGCAAACCCTCAGGAGTGCTGCTCATCAGGTCCTCCGCCTCTGGAAGTTCCAGACAGAGCCAGAAAGGCAGGCCCCAGCCAGACTGTTTGGAGGGGAGAAACCCAGGAAGGGTCTCCACGAACGATGGGCCAGGCCAGGGAAAAAGGACGGTGACCAAGAGGAATGCAAAGGTCAAACCACCGAGAGCAGTGATGGGAAAGACGGAAGTTACTGCTCGGCCTGATGGAAAGAACTCCAGGGAGGCAGGCAGGCAGGATGGACAACAACCAGCTGGGGAGAGTGGCTTCGGGGGCGCTGAGGTGCCCGGGAGGATGCCCTCGGAGAGGAGGCTGAGGCTCCGAGGGGCTAAAGGGGCAGAAAGCAGAACTAGGACCTTTCCCCAAAGCACACCCCTTCCCAGGAGGAAACGGTAGCCTCACAATGCCCAGCCCCACAGGAAACCACGTGATGGAAAAAACACAAAACTCCTTCTGGGGAGAGAGTGAGAAGTGAGGTTGTGAGGTTTCCTCAGCCCAGGGACCTCGCAAGGGGGATGGGGGGGGGGGCATTTTCCAACCGCAAGGATGGGGGGTGGGGAAGAGGGCATCTCGCTCCAGCCCAGAGACGACCAGGGCTCAAAGGCCTTCCTTCCGAGACTCCTGGCCTATGCAGGAGCCTTCTGGGTCACCCCATCCTGCTGCTGGGGGACAGGCCAGAGCCCCCAGACAGTGAGGAGAGGGCTAACCCTCTTCCCCCAGGCCCCAGGATGAGGAAGTTTCCATGCAAATGTCAGGCTGACCACAGGCACAGAGCTAGCCGTCAAGGGGACAAATGCAAATTCCTGGGGAAGGGAGGGAAGGGGCAGCAGCCGTGGCTGCAGAGACACAGAGTCTGGAGAAAGCCTCCCACACACCCTTCAAGGTCAGGGGTGAGCCCCGAGTGTCCAGGAAGGCCTCTTAGAGTCCGCTTCCCTGGTCTGACCACCCCCGGCCCCAGCTCTCGTCTCCTCCTGTTTCTCCTAAGTGACCGGGAACCCAGGTCTCAGCCGCCTTCCCCAGGGGGTCTGCTCAGCCCCTCTGGTCCCTCTCCCCGCTCAGTACCCAACCTGCTGCTTCTCTACGGTCTGGTCACCCCATTCTCCCCCTGCAAGAGCCTGGCTGCAGGCAAGAGCCGAGAGAGGACATGAGGTCAGCGGGTCTGGGGGACAAATCCCCAGGCATGTGACCGCTGGCACCTAGGAAAGCGGGGAGAAAGTACGAGATCATCGATGCCGAGGCTTCCCTCCTAGAAGGCATGGCTTCGAAAGAAGTGGTCAATGGCAGCGTGTGGCCCGGAGAGAGCCATGGCGGGGCACGGGCCTTCACCGCCCCCCCCTCCACTTCTAAGTCTGAATCAGTCACTTGAACAAAAATACTGACGCCGGGTGGGAGGCGTGCATCGCTGGAGCACTGAAAACGGACAGAATCAAGGTTCAGAATCGTGTCGACGACCAATACACAAACACAGCACGAGGGCAACCTGGCTTGGGCACAGGAGTATAGGGGAGGAAAATAAAACAGCCTTTGCCAAAGCCAGTTTGGCTCAGTGGATAGAGCGTCGGCCTGCGGACTGAAAGGTCCCGGGTTCGATTCCGGTCCAGGGCATGTATCCTGTTTTCGGGCACATCCCCAGTGGGGAGTGTGCAGGAGGCGGCTGATCGATGTCTCTTTCTAGTGGATGTTGTGGATGTTTCTACACTTGATCTTAGCCAAAAGGCTGAGAAGCGATCATCATCGTCATCATTGCTGTTTCTAACTCTATTTCTCTCCCTTCCTCTCTGTAAAAAAATCAATAAAATATATTAAAAAAACACACAAACCTTCTCCTTCACAGGAGCTGTTGCTGAGATGTGGCTGCTACCATGAGCCTCCTGGGATTCTGAGTGTTCAGGTGCCCCCACCTCCCACCCAAGCTTTCGGGGAGACCATCTGGAGAATGGCCAGGCCAGCTCTGCGGCCACCGCTGTGGAACCAAAGGGATGGAAGGGAAATGGCTTGAGGATGACCCTGGGCCCTGACACGCGTGACCACATCACACAGGGATGGCCTTCCAGCCCCAAGGGGCCGACCCATTCCCGCTGGCCCGCTGAGATAAGGCGTTAAGTGTTCTCCTAGACCTTCTCTGCCCTTCCCTGCATTAACCTGTCCAGAAGGAGGGAATCGTGGCAGGAAGTCCGATGCAGTTCCATAGAAGGAAGAAGAGCTTTCTAACAACCAAGCTGGCCACAAAGGAGCGGACTCTCGGTCACCAGGGCGGCCTGGGTTGCCCGTCTACAGGGGACCCTGAAGGGTGAGGTGACCTCTTGCTTCCTCGGGGGTCGGTGGAAAGGGGTAAGAAGTTAACCCTCTGAGACACAGCCCTAGGGGTCACAGGGAAGAAAGAGGGTCTCGGAGCCCCCGTAGGGAGCCAGGAGAGGGAAGACTCTGCCAGCGAGGGGCGGAAGCGAAGCCCCTCACCTCTCACTGGTGGGGTCAGAGCAGTTGAGCGGGTACTTGAGGTGGATGATGGTGCCGTCGCGGTCCTGTAGGACCCCGTGCTGCTGCGTGTAGTACTCCACCAGCTCCGTCAGTGTCGCAAACTTCTCCCCGCCATACAGGTCGTAGAAATCCCCCGAGTTCTGGATCCGAATGTGGGTCACCTGATCCCCGACCCTGCGGGACACCAGGCAGGTGAGGCCCGTGGGGGGCAGGAGCAGAGGTGGGGAAGGACGGGTGGGGGAGCGGGCTGAGGTCCTCAGAATGGGACACACACACACACAGGATGGGGTGGACACAGACAGGGACAGGAACGTGCTGGGCTGGGGGGCTGGCGCGTGGGCATGACCATGAGGGGGATTGGGAATGAACTGCCCAAAGACCGGCCCCGGGCGGAGTGGAGGGCCACCTACCTGACGGAAAGGGAGAAGTCGCCCTGGTTCTTGCGACTCGGCCGAGCCAGGAAACTCCCATGGACCCCTCGGCCCTTGAGCAGGGTCTCTGCGTCCAGCCCACTGAGGTCTCGGTGGAACCACCTGAGGGGCCCCGGGGGAGGGGGTGGCGGTGAGGAGAGGTCGCCTGGGCTCCTCCGGGGCTCCCATGTCTCCTGCCTACCGGGGTCCCAGCCCCTTACCTCACCATCCTGGGGCTCCCCGAGAGGAAGCGGGGGCAGGGAACGGGGTGGTGCGGGGAGTCCGGGCAAGCGGAGACCGCTAGGGCTAAGCCTCAGACGCGGGCCCTCAGCACCCAGGCCGCCTCGCCGCCCCGGGCTGTCCTGGTTCTGGGGCTGCCACTCCGATGGCCCGGGGCTGCCGACAGGGCGGGGACAGGAAGGGGCGAGGCCCCACGGGGGGAACTCACTGTACTTCTCATTTTAGCAGAGCCGGTGGCAGTGGGGGTGGGGTCAGGGCCCACTCTCCACACGTCTGCCCTCAGAGGCCTTCGGAGCGTGGCGTGGCATGCCGCAAGTAAGGACACATGTACCCGAGCACCCTCCCCGAGAAGACCACGCTGCTTCATCCATGTGAGCCCACCATCACACGCCATCGCTCCCTCCTCCAGCGGCCTCCACGCTGCCTTCCCTGTTCGGAGCTAATAATGCTAATGGTCACGCTGATCGCTGCCATGTCACGGAGTCATGCCGTGTGCCAGGCGTTGTGCTATAAGGTCCTTTACGACCCTCGCCTGATTTACTCCTCAGAATAGCCCTGTGAAGCAGGTCCTGTGTTTATGCCCATTTTGCAGACAAGGCACCTGAGGCTCACGGAGTGTAGGGAACTTGTGGCGGGAAGGGGAGAGTCCCCATTGGCGAAGACCCGCAGATGCTTCCGAAGGAGGGTGCCCCTGCCTTCCCAGCATACCCACCTGCAGAGCTGCCACTGGGGCAGCGGGGTGATAAACGACCCCTGTGACACTGGCACCTTTTCTACTTCTGGCCCCCAGGCCTCGGCCTCCTACCCTGCCCTAACCGTGTAGTTGGAGCCCAGGAACAGAATGGGGGGAGAGAGAGAGAGGGGATATAGGAGGCAGGTAGGGACGGAGTAGACAGGCCCCTTTGGTCCAACCACCCTCTGCCTGTGCCATAGCTTCTTGCCAAGTGGGTCTGGCCTCAATCAGCCGGCGCTTGGGATCTGACCGAGGCCTGTCTGGGGTCAAGGTCCCTGCCATGGCTGATGTGCTCAGGGCCGATGACCTTGAGAGGCCCTGAACACTACAAGTGTGTGATGCTCTCTGTGTGTGACTCCACACACACACACCACCCAACCAAAGTGAGAGCACAGAAGCCCAACAAAGAATAGAGGAGAAACTCGGTTTGGTGGCTTCCCAATTGGGAGGGCTAGAGGGATGCTGGCTTCTCCCTTAAACTTCTAGAAAGCTGTAGCGTGGGCTTGTGTTCCCTTCATGCCCTGTTTTCCCGAAAGTAAGACATCCCCCGAAAATAAGACCTACTTCCAGTTTTGCCTCTTGCTGTAATATAAGGCAGCCCCCCGAAAATAAGACCTCCCTGATAATAAGGCCTCCCCCAAACATAAGGCCTCCCCGGAATATAAGGCCCCCCGAAGCTACCTTAAGGCGTCTGACTCCTGATTTAAAGAGACCTCCCACTGCCTGAACAGCTCCGGTTGCGCAGCGGCCAATCAGTGAGCTGGTTTGTGATGACAACGACTACCGTACCGTATACAGGTAATAAATTTCCTTTTCTTTTGTTCAACAATAAAAGTGTACTGTATTCTTCTTCATGGAAAAATAAGACATCCCCTAAAAATAAGACCTAGCGCATCTTTGGGAGCAAAAATTAATATAAGCTGAGACTGGTTTGGCTCAGTGGATAGAGCGTAGGCCTGCGGACTGAAAAGTCTTGGGTTCGATTCTGGTCAGGGGCATGTATCTTGCTTGCGGGCACATCTCCAGTGTGGGGTGTGCAGGAGGCGGCTGATCAATATGTCTCTCTCTCATCGATGTTTCTGACTTTCTATCTCTCTCCATTCCTCTCTGTAAAAAAAATCAATAAAATATATTTGGAAAAAAATTAATATAAGACACTGTCTTATTTTTGGGGAAACAGGGTACAAATAAACTGCTGGGAGCTGGCCATCTCCAGGAAAGCTCTGGCTGCTGGTAATGCTCTGCATCTTGATCTGGGTGGTGCATACATGGGTGTGCGCTGATGTTCATCAGGCTGTATGCTTCCAGACACGCACATTATGTGTGCCAACCTCAACAGCAGGGGACAGATCAGTATCAGATATGGAGAGAGAGAGGGGTCTGCCTGGCACCCCATGCCGGCCACCCCCATGGTCCCCATCTTGCACCTCAAACTCCTCCCAGAACCCAGCCTTGGCTGTGTTCTCCGACTGCGGGGAGGAGGACAGGGAATTAGCGGGCTGAAGCCGTAGTAACCCAATAAACACGGCCCCGCATCCCTCGCTCAATAAAAAATAAGGAAAAAATAACAAAGTGTGAAAGCCCAACCAAAGTCTGTTTTTCTATGATGACTACTATATCATTTTTTAAAACATCAAACATCAATCCTCGTTCCCCACCCACCCCCCCACCCACCTCACCCCCCCACAAAAGGGCATTTTCCACCACCTGCGGGTACCCGCTGGCTATTACGTGGTCTGACGCTGGTTATTGCGTGGTCTGACGCTGACTAACCTTCAGTCTTTTAAAAAAATGTTTTAAATTGATTTTTTTTTTTTTTAGAAAGAGACAGGAAGGGAGAGAAAGAGAAACACGGATTTGTCAGTCCACTTATTCATGCATTCGTTGGTTGCTGGTTGTATGTGCCCTGACTAGAAACCAAACCCACAGTCCTGAGCTCTCCAGCCGGGTTCCCCTTCAGCCTTGGGCAGCCACACTGAATGACCAGGAGCTCCCTCCCGCAGCGCGGGCAGGAAGAGCGGCGTCACAGCCCCCTCCGCCACAGGGATCCACCGCCAGTCTTGCCCACCTCCAAATGTTCAAAGCGTGGCACAGTGCCTCGCACAGAGTGCGTGTCCCATAAACAAGCTCACCAACACCTATGCAGGGACATGGTCACAAGTCCAGCTCCCGGTCCTACACATCTACCCTCCCTTGTCTCACACACACACACTCACACCTAAGCACACAGCCCCACTACATGCACCTCCTTGCCCATGTCCATCTACACAAATACCTGGTTTGGTACAAATACCCACCTGGGCACTCTATCCTGACCCCTCTCAAACTTCCAGGTCCATGCTCAGCACTGAACACCCACTGTACCCCAGCCCCAGACCACTCTCCTTCTGGGGCTTGAACCCACTGGGTGGGAAGAAACTAGCTCCACACCTAGGAACTCCTGATCCTTGGAAGAGGAAGGACTTTTTCTGGAAGGTGTCAGAAGACAGACACTAAGATAAGATGCACAGTCTCTGCTGTCCCTTTAACAGGGAAATAAAGAACCACTGCCTTCCTTACCTGGATATAAGCGCTCCTCAGAGCACTGGCACATACACAATCCCACCTGATGTAGAGATTATTTCCCCCACTTTTTTTTTTTAAATATATTTTATTGATTTTTTTACAGAGAGGAATGGAGAGAGATAGAAAGTCAGAAACATCGATGAGAGAGAGACATCGATCAGCCGCCTCCTGCACACCCCACAGTGGAGATGTGCCCGCAAGCAAGGCACATGCCCCCAACATCGAACCCGGGACCCTTCAGTCCGCAAGCCTACGCTCTGTCCACTGAGCCAAACCGGTCTCGGCTTCCCCCACTTTTTTAAGGAAGGGAAACAGGCTGAAGGAGGCTGAGAGTCACAAAATAAGTGCCCAGTGCTTCCGAAGAGAAAAGTATTCACTTGGGAAGCAGAGAGATAAAAGGTAGAGATAGAGATCAGTGGTGAAAGATAAGGGGTCTAAATAGCAAAGTGAAATGCCTAGAAAATTACTGAGCTTCCCCATTCCTCAGCACCTGGTGAAGAAAGAGAGATAGAAACATCAATGATGAGAGAGAGTCATTGATCAGCTGCCTCCTGCAAGCCCCCCTCTGGGGATCGAGCCTACAACCCCGTGTGCCCTGACCCGAATTGAACTATGACCTCTTGGTCGACGCACAACCACTGAGTCATCCCGGCCAGGCCATCATTGATGTTTCTATTTCTCTCCCGCTTCCTCTCTAAAATCAATAAAAATAATTTTTTTTTTAAAAAAAAAAGCTTATATGCCAAAACCGGTTTGACTCAGTGGATAGAGCATCAGCCTGGGAACTGAAAGGTCTCAGGTTCAATTCCGGTCAAGGGCATGTACCTTAGTTGCTTGCGGGCACATCTCCAGTAGGAGGTAGGTGTGCAGGAGGCAGCTCATTGATGTTTTTCTCTCATCGATGTTTCTAAATCTCTATCTCCCTCCCTTTCTCTCTATAAAAAAATCAATAAAATGTATTTTTTAAAAAAAGCTGATACACAGTAGGGTTTTAGTGCCAACAGCTTTTACATTACAAATTAACCCACTCACCAACCCTATTTATTAGGTCTGATTAGCTCAATTTTAGAATAAAAAACAGGCTCAGAGGCATTAAGTAACCTGCCCAAGGTCACTAGCTCATGAGTGAGAAGGTGGACAGACCAAGGTTATTTGACACCAGAGCTTGTCCTTCCCTGCACAATAGCCACATTTCAGTGGGGGGAAGGCAGGGAGTGCTGGCATGGCCCTAGGGCAGTGGTTGGCAAACGGCAGCTCGAGAGCCACATGCGGCTCTTTGGCCCCTTGAGTGTGGCTCTTCCACAAAATACCATGGCCTGGGCGACTCTATTTTGAAGAAGTGGCGTTAGAAGAAGTTTAAATCTAAAAATTTGGCTCTCCAAAGGAATTTCAATCGTTGATATTTGGCTCTGTTGACTAATGAGTTTGCCGACTCCTGGCCCTAGGGGGACACCGGAGGCCGGTGCTCCTGCAGAGGCAGCACCAAGGTGGCAGGCCCAGGGTCCACTGGAGCAGGGCTGCAGGCGAGCAGAGCAGGGTGCCTGCCGCGAAGCTGCTCTGAGAGGCGGGGCCTGTTGCAGAGTCTGACAAGGAAGGCCGGCCGAGGAACCAGGGAAGGAATCTGCACCAGGAGAGGCCTTTCCAACCAGCCGGTAAGAAAACGATCCTGGCAGGAGCATGGATGGGCTTATCCAGGAGACTGTCCGTGGGGCTGACAGTGACAACCGTGTGCACTGGGGAAGGCAGCACAAGGGGGCAACCAACCTACCTACCTACCTACCCACCAACACCCCAAGCAGGTCTTCGCTACGTACACGGTCACTCCCACAGGCCTGCGGGGCCCTGCTTTCCTCCCCTCCAGCGTCCTTGTGTCCTTGTTCCCACAGCAAGGCCTCTCCCTCACCATGCCCTCGGCCCAGGGGCTCTGACTCACTCGTCCCCTCCCCGGGGAAAACCCTCCCGGACCCCTGCAGCCAGGGAGGCCCTCGGCAGCCCAGCCACCTGCTAGCACACGGAGCTGCTTCCTTTCCCTTCTGAGAATCGGAAATTATCCTATTAATTGGGTTCTTGGTGAAGTCTGTTGCTTCCCACTGAAACGAAGCTCTATGAGGGCAGGAACCATACAAAGTCCCTCTCCGTGTATCTGTGTGTGGATGAATGAATGATGCAGGGGAGGGGAAGTGAAGAGGAACTGAAATAAAGTGGCACAAAGACAAGCTTTCTTGGGTTTGCCTTTCAGACACGTTATGTTTCAGGTGATGTGGGCTACCCAGGGGGGCAGGTCTAATGTCAGGAGACAGCAAAAGCAGGAGGACAGAGAATGGAGAGAGAACTGCCATGGTGTCAGAGAAGGGGTGAGTCCCCCCAGAAGTCTGAATAAGCCTGGAGCTCCTCAAAACGTGAGGGTAGAGACAGGCTGCAGGAAGCAGTGACTGACTGCCCTGGTGGTCACACAGGTGTCAGAAGTGAGCGTGAACCTTGCTCCTCCCTCCAAACAAACAGCAGACTTACCCACGGGACAGCATCTCCCCAGAGGGCCGGGGGAGTCACAGGCAGAGAGCCACCGGGGGCAGGGCTGAGCCCCAGGCGCAGCAGTGCAGTGTGGCCCCGACCTGGTGGAGAAGAATGCTCTGAACTCAGCCACTTCCTCCTCGATGCTGTCCACCTGGCCAATGGCACCCGTGGGGACAAGCCCCTGCATTCATGAGCCCCGGAAAAGGGACAGGTGCGGCGGGGCTGGCCTCCGGCCACCCGCAGCAGCCTGCTTTTCCCTCCAGCCCTGCTCCTCCGTCAAGTCGAGAGTCCAGGGCGTGCCTGCCTGCCTGCCTGCCTGCCTGCCTGTCCCGGGCCTCCTTCCACGGGGAGGGGAGGAGCCACCTGGAGCTCCACCTGGAGCTCAAGCTGACAGGGCCGCAGGAGGGCGGGTGGGGGCAAGGACCAGGAAGTAACCCTGACCAAGTGAACCCCAGCCAATGAGGGACGTTTGGGGTCTACAGCCTCCAAGGGGCCGGCAGGGGAAGCCCCCTTCCTCACCAGAGGGACTACCTGTGCAGGCCCATCCACTCTAGGGTGTTGAGGGGCTGGCCCACTCTCTGACCCTGCCTGGGAGCAGGGTTGGGCCCAACAAGAGCAAAGGAAGGATTGGGACAGGGAGGGTCATGAGCAACTGAAATGGCAGAGGGGATCCCGGCCCAGGAGGTGGGCTTGTCAGGTCACAAAAGAACGACGCTGAGAATAAATCACAGGCCTGTTTATTATCCACGGGGACACCGAGCAATGTCACAGCGGGGGGACCGACCCTCAGGAGGCGGCTACGCTGCCGCCTGAAGCAGGCCCGTGGGGTGGTAGTGTCATGGGCGGCAGGAACAGTGCCTTCAGCTTGCCCGACAGGCTGGCAATCTCCGGATCCTGGGCTTCGTAAGACTTGACCAAGCGGGCAAACTTCAGGACACCTGCAAAGGGGGGGGGGGCGGGTTGTGTGTGAGGTCAACCCACATCCCCAGGGAATGGAGGTGCTCAAAACGAGGAGCAGGTAGCTTGAGCTTGAGTCGTAGCTTGAGCATGAGTCACTCGCCAGGTAGCTGTTTGTAAAACAAGGCACACAAAAGGCCTCTGCCCTGCGGGTTTGGGTCAACCACTTTCTGGTCTACACAACCAGATGGGACGCAGGAAATGGAACTATCCCGAAGCAGTGTGCTTCTCCCTAACAAGGGAACAATTTTAGCAATTTAAGTCACAGGAATTCAAAGTATGAACACCCAGGAAAGACCCACAACTCAGGAGGGCCAGAGGGTAACTGGCCTAAATCAGTCCACAGCCTTGGAGGATACCGTGATCTCGTTAAAGAAACTGAACTTCCAGTCTCTCAGAGAGAAAAGCCTCAAACACCCGGGAGGGGCAGCTATTACTATGCAAAATAATAAAAAAAGCTACGAAAAGCTTTCAAAAGGGGACTCAGGGCCAGCTCCGCTGTGACCCTCCGGCACTTCGTTTACGACAAGAATACGTTTCCTCGTCTTAAAATGCCATAATAGTAGAATTAATGGCAACTACAAAACGCACTTAGGACTCCACCTGGCCTGGTTCCGAGGAGATCCTGGGTTCTCAGCGCCAACGCTATCAGTCGGAGGACGGCTGCCCCCGTGTGGCGAGAAGGGAGACGACAGCTCGAGCTGCACAATGAGTCCCGCAGCCTTGTCCCCAGCGCCACCCACCCATCCGCTGCCGACCCACCTTCGCCGTCGCAGCTGAAGCCGTAGGCCTTGATGACCTCCTGCTGGATCTGCGTGGCCACGGGCAGCACGAACTGCAGCATCTTGCCCATGTCATTGCACGCGTTGTCCCGCGCCTCGTCCATGCGCACGGCGTTCTCGGGCGCCGCGAACGCCTGGATCACTTCGGCCAGGACCACTGTGCGGCGGATGCCAGGACCAGCGGGGCGTCCCGGGGTGGGCGTGGAGCGTGGCCCGCAGGCCCAGCCGACGGTGCAGGGAAAGGACAGGGAATTAGCGGGCTGAAGCCGCGGTGACCCGGTACGCACGGCCCCGAGTCCCTCGCTCTAGGGCTCCCCCCTCAGAGGAGGGAGGGGGCCGGTTCCCCGCGCCCAGGTACCCGCGGAGCAAGCTCATCTCGCTGTTCCCCTCCGCCGGCACCCTCCTCCGCCGGCAGCGCCCCCTTTCCCCCCGGGAACGAGGCTTCTGGGCCGCTCACCCTTGGCCTGTTCGGCGCTCAGGGCCGCAGCGTGGGCCGAGGAGGCGGACGCCATAGTGCAACAAAGTAGCACGGACGGCGAGGCCGGGCAGACGTCCGGGAGGAGAGGGAGGCCTCCCAGACCGGCTCTCCGGGGCAGTGGGGGCGGGGAAGTGTCGGCCGCGGCCGGAAGTCCCTCGTGCGCCCCCCAGAGAACCCCACCGAGCCCCACCCAACCCCCAGGAGTTGGCAATGTCAGGTGGACGCGACGCTCTAATAATTTGCAAAAACAGCGCCCGCCCGGGTCTTTAAGTCGTTCTATTGTTACCATGGACTCGCTTTTTAGGGAGGGCCTTCCGGTCGGAGCCGGAAGACCTGCTGGACAAATTCAAAAAGAGCTGTAAGCACTGCGGGGCGGGCCCCGGAGAGAACGCGCAGGAGCCGTGGACTCCGATCTTGGTGAGGGTGACTCAGAGCGGGCTCGCCTAACCCCCACTGCTGCACAAGCAGCGAGGCGCGCTGCAACCTTTGCAAGGAAAAACAGCGTATAAGGGGCTTATTCATGTGCATTTCCAGAGTTTGCAAACGTTTGATACGAGCGTATGCAAATGAGGCCGGTGCTGATTGGCTGAGAGAAGCCAGGCACACCTTTTGGTTTTTAAGAACAGAGACGGCGATTTGCAGCAATAGAAGCTTGCAACTGGAACAGTTGTCGCACTTTCCTAACTGGGCCTTGTGTAGGAATGCTGGAGTGTAATGCCTTCCAACTTCTCTTTTAAGTGTTTGAAATGGTCACCTACTCCTTTCTCAAACCAGAGTAAAGACACTGGGTTCTAATCGCTTTAATCTGTTGAAACAAGGCTCTTAGACCTCTGCTTCCTAATATCTCAAAGTATTCTACAGCAAGGATTCAGCCTGGTCCTCTGGCTGTCACACCTCAGCACCGCAGAGGTGGTTCAATGGTTGTGTGTGGACCTATGAACCAGGCCAGCGGGTGAGAGTACATGCCGGGGTTACAGGCTAATGGGGGGTTGCAGGGGTGGAGTTTGCAGGAAGCAGCCAATCAATGATTTTCTCTCATTGATGTTTCTATCTCACTCTCACTCTCCCTTCCTCTGAAATTAATAAAAAATGTATTTTAAAAACGAAACCGTCAAAGTCAGTATTCCCTAGACCTGACCTTGGCAGAGGCCTGCCTGTCCCAGGCCTCCAGCATCCTGATGGGAGTCTCCTTTTCAACTGTCCCGGGTCCCTCCACCCGGTTCTTCAGAAGGCCCATCCCTTCCAACTTCCCAGAGTCTCTCTGGAGGCTTCACTGAGCAGACAACTTCCCACCCCCCCTATCTCCACCCTCCCCCGGCCCCCCATCCCCTAGCCCGCAAATAAGGAGTCACAGCCATGTTCCCGGGGAGTTGTGAGGACGTTTTGTTTGGTTGGTTTTGGTTGGGATGTTTTTAAAGAGCATCATATAGATATTTATATATATAAATTATTAATGTGGGGCAGGGGCAAGGGGCATACATTGCAGAGGGAGGCGCGCACACAGGGGTTGGGTAGAGGCAGGGGTGGCACACAATGCTACGCAAAAACAGCCACATCTAACAGATGAAATAATCACACCAACGGGGCGGGGGGTGGCCACAGGGGCTGGGCGTGGGAGAGGGAGAAAGCAGGGGGACAAAAAGAGGGACCTGGTCCGAGATACTGTGCGCTTTGCCCCCACCCCGCCACCTCCCCACCTCTGCACACCACAGGAGCCTCGGGTTCCCATCTGTCCCTTCCTCCCTTCCTCTGCCCAGCTGCCGAGGCCCTGCAGCTGAGCACACCCCTCCTCGCTCTGGGTGGCAGGCCGGGAGACTTCCAAGGTCCAGACGCACACTTGGGTGTTCTCTTGATTGCAGGTTTACAGTGGCTTGTCACTTTCCTTTTTCAGGTGACTAGGCGCAGAAGAGAGATATGCAAATGAGGCCAAATCTGACCTGACCCCTCTCACAGAGGAGGGTAGAAGAGGGGGTCTCTCCCCGAGAAGACGAACACCAACCTGTACCATGCCTACACCCCGTCCCACGCCTACATCTCCTCATTCCTGGCCCCGGGGTGCCCAGTACCTGTAGTAGTCCTCCTGGGCAGGCAGCGGCACACTGTGCAGTGGGTGATGGGCATGCAGCCACTGCTGCTGCTCCAGCGCCAGGCGCTGCAGCTCGGCGGACTGTGCGTGCATGGCCTGCAGCTGGTGAGCTGCTGACATCGGGGCAGAGAGGGAAGCTGGTAGGTCCCGGTAAGGAGCAGCTGTAGGCAGCAAGGGCACAGGGCACATGACTGATGACCTACTCTGAGCCAGGAGATAACCAACCACTTTACATTCAGAGGAAACTGAGATTAAAAATGTTAGGTAACAGCAGGCTTGAAAAACGCCAGTGGTGGAGTTAGCATTCAAACTTCTTAGCCTGGCAATAAACCTATGCCTCTCTTCAGTGAAGCTACTCCCATCCCCCGCTCTTCTGGGCACCTCCTCACCCACCCCCAAAACCAATTAGGCCAATCCCACCACCCCAATTCCTCCTTTCTGCTCTTCTCTTATTAGACCTTCTCTATCCCCAACCTCCATCCTTACCAAAGAGCTGGTGACGAAGAACTTCATTCTCGTGCAGAGGGTGAGGAAGAAGAGGGTTGGGGAGGGTCCCAGCTGGATAGGGTATCCGGGTAAGGTGAGACCCTGACGCCAGAGGGTCAATGAGAGGGTGCACTGAGGCAGAGGCTGGAGGGTAAAGAAGAGGAAGGTATCACCAGAAGGCAGGTTTGGGGAAAACCATGCATGTAGTGAAGGGATCCAAGCCTGGGGAAAGGGATGGAAAATCAGACAGGGAAATCCAGAATGGAGTAAGGAGCACAGTATAAGATGCTAATGGAGCAGGGACATAGTGATGACAGATTGTAGGTATCAGAGGGGTCTGAGGAAAAGGGAAGAGAGAAGTAGTCTGCTTAGAGGAGATGAAAGAGGATAGGAAGTTTAGAAAATAAGACAGGAAGAGAACAGAGAGAGAGAAAGCTCAAGAGAGTTTGAAATGAACATGAGTGTATGGTTAGATTGGGCATATAAGAAATCTAGTGAAACCCTAGCTAGTTTTGGCTCAGTGGCTAGAACATAGGCCTGCGGACTGAAGGGTCCCAGGTTGGATCCCAGTCAAGGGCATATGCCCGGGTTATGGGCTCGATCTCCAATAGGGGGCATGCAGGAGACAGCCAATCAATGAGTCTCTCTCATTTTTTATGTTTCTATCTCTCTCCCTCCCTTCCTCTCTGAAATAAATATTCTTTTTAAAAGAAATACAATAAAAGGACATAAAGTAAAGCTCATTATCACCTACGATGCCCACAACCAGTTACAAGGCTCTTTCTGAAAGGCAGAGATGGGGTGGAACACAAAAGATCTGCAGCTGGAAGGAGAGAAGATGGCAAGAAATCACAAGAGCTGAATCCAGAGGAGCAATAAAACACGTATGTGAGGGTCTGGGGGAAATGGGCTGACGGACTGTAACGGTAGAAAAGCAGTGCTCTCTTAAAGGGCTCCAGCTTTGGCCTCTATCACGGGTGGGATGCTAGACTGACGATGGTGGGGATGTGGGGAATAGTCTCTGTGGCAAGGCTAGGGTACGAGGTGACAGGCTGGTGAATGACAGGGAAGCATTTAAGAGAGAGCTCATGCCAGACTAGGAAGGTCCTGGATTGAGGAACAGAAGAGCCCAATCACTTGCTGGGGGTAAAGGGGGATGGAGAGGGTGGCAGGGGGCCAAGGAGGGAAGTAGGCGTCTCACCTGCATGGATGGCATCCTGCTGGTGAAGGTGCAGGTGAGAGTGGATGTGGGAGTGCTGGTGGTGATGGGGGGTCACATTGAGCATCTGCAGCCGGGCCAGTGGGTCATTGCCCAGGGCGGCCACCCTTTCTGCATGCTGCCTCTCAGCTGCCAGACGCTCTGCGTAGGACATGTCGGGCCGCAGGGCTGGCCCCGCAGCCAGCGCCAGACGTTCCCTCTCCAGGGGCCCCAGACTCGGGTGAAAGGGGAAAGGGTGCAGGCCAGGGGGGCCAGGCTGCAGAGCTAGGCCTCCATGTCGAGGGAAGGGATCCAGGCCGGGCCCAGGAACCCCATGGAGGGGTTCCAGCTCACTGGGCTTCACCTCAAAGCCAGGCTTGAGGCGGTCGCGGAGGTCTCTTTCTCGGGCTTCCCGCTCCCTCTCCCGGGCTGCTGGGTCACTGCTGTATAGGGCTGGGACATTGTAACCCAGGAGTCCCGGGTCCACTGCCCCCAGGGGCACGTAGAACGGATGGTTGCGATTGCCAGGAGACATGACGTGAGGCCGGGCATATTCACTGAGCGTGCGCAGGGCTGGAGTGTCAGGACCCAGGTAGGGGGGCACTGTAGCCACAGCACTGCCCGGCTCAAATGGAGGGCGATGGGGCACCGGGCCGAGAGATGGGCACTCCACTGGCGCACGGCCCTCCTGAGCCAACTTCTGTGGGGTACAGGGAGAAAAGGAGTCAGAAGAGCAGCCTTATAAAATGGTTATAAAATGGTGGCCAGGGCCTGTCTGGTGTGGCTCAGTTGGTTGGAGCATCATCCCATCCACCAAAAGGCTGCAGGTTCAATC
>PVJN01044743.1:0-17206 GCA_004026805.1 Lasiurus borealis | reverse complement strand
TCTCTCCCTCTCCCTTCCTCTCTGAGGTCAGTTTTGATTTTTATGTTAAAGAAGTCAGAGCCAAAGCCAGTGTGGCTCAGTGGATAGAGTATCGGCCTTCGGACTGAAAGGTCCTGGGTTTGATTCCAGTCAAGGGCATGTACCTTGGTTGCAGGCACATCCCCAGTGCGGGGCGTGCAGGAGGCGGCTGATGGATATTTCTCTCTCATCGATGTTTCTGACTCTCGGTCCCTCTCCCTTTCTCTCTGTGAAAAATCAATAAAATATATATTTTTTTAAAAAGTTAGAAAAGTACCAGCAGCTGTACCTGTGACGGACCCGCTCTCCGGAGGGAACGGGCTCCGGGCGCGCTCACACGGAGTCAGCAGGAGCCTTCGGGGTCCTGACAGGCAAACCCTCCGAGAACCAAGCGTGACCCTCGGTGTCGGTGAAGGTGCACCTGTGTGAGATTGCCACTCACCGAACACTTGCCTGGAAATGCCGCTCCGCCCGCCTCTTCTCAGGACAGGAAGTGGCCGTGTTCAGGCGCGAAGCCTCCCATCTGCCTTCCCAGCCCCAGCCTGGGCCAGATCAGATAAAGGAGGCAGAAAAGTGGGCTGCCAGCTGGCGTGGGGAGGACGTGGACCCGGGCCCAGTGGGCTGTCGGCAAGCCCAGTCCAATCAGCCCCCTCCTCCCCTAAACTGGGGACCCGGAGCGGGGCCCCCAGTGTGTGTGTGTGTGGGGGGGGGGTGTTTGGCGGGGAAGAGGCCTCGGCTGAGGGCCTGGGACTGTCCTGTCGGTAATTGAAACCAGACTCCCGAGGCCTGAGTTCCCGCGGCTCTCAGGAGGCGACGCGTCCCGTGCCTGCTGGTCAGCGCGTGCTGGTCAGCTCGGGGCGTGGTCGGTCTCCGACGCGGGGGAGGGTTCTCAGTCCAGACAGACTGGAGTGTGAGCCCAGGCCGGTGCTGCTCTTCCTCCTGCTGCTCCAGCCTCTTCCCACCAAACTGCAAACTCGGCTCCCATCCCTGCCCCACCGTCGCCGGACCTGCCGAGGCTCGTCCCTGCCCGGATTTCTGCCAAAACCTCCAGGCAGCCTCCTGAGTGTTTTTCGAGCCCCTCCCCACAATCCCCCCCAAACAACGTAAAAACAAACCGAACCATCGAAAACAACCCACTGCCCTCCTCTCTGTTCTGGGCGATGTTTCTTCCTTTCTTTTAAAGACTGTTTTAAAACCCGTTCTTAGAGAGAGGGAGAGAGCTGCCTGGATTGGCTGCCTCCTGCTCGCCCCCTCCTGGTGAAGCAGCCTACAGCCTGGCCGGTGCCCGGGCTGGGAGTGGAACCCACAACCGTCTTCCGTGCCCAGGACGACACCCACCGGCCGAGCACGGGGCCAGGCTCCGGGGGATCTTCTAGAGACGCCCCCACGCGATGTCTCTATCCCCGACCCTTTGTCCCATCAGGGGGTGCCCGGGCCTCCCAACCATGGCTGAGCTCCAGCCCCTCCAGCCCCTCGAGGTCCCTTACATCCCAGCTCACCTCCCAAGCCCTGAGCCTCCCTCCCGAACCCCAAGCGTCCCTCCCAAGCCCCACCCATGGGGGCCGGGACCCGCAGGAAGAAAGGCTGCCTGACCACCCCGGCTCCTGTGTGTGTTCCTGTCTCCCCTGGAGCTCAAGGACCCGGGGGGGGGGCACATTTCCCGACGCCCATCCTGCTCTCCGGAAAATTGGGTGCACCCTGACAGCACCGCCCTGCTCTCCTCCCTCAAGACTTCACGGAGCTGTGTTAGGCGGTAGAACTTAGCACTTTCAGACAAACCTGCATTTGAAGAGAATCTTTAGCAAAGGACGTTCAAAAATACAAACAAAAGCAAAGGAGAAAAGGTGAGAGGAAAGGTGAGCGGCTGAAACCACCAGCTGAGCGGCTGGAGAGAGAGCCGGGCCCTCCCCTACCTGCCCCTTCATCCCCACCCCCACACCCCCAACCCCGGCCCCCCCAATCCCCCCGCCTGTGGCAGCCGCCCACCCAGCCCCCAGCTGCTCTCCTAACTCAGGCCTCATGCAGGCTCCGGACACAGGACTCACTCCTGGCGCAGACCTGCCAGAAACAGCGGGTTTCTGTTGCCAAATAATCGTAAATTGCAAATTGGCTCCCTACCGCTGGAACCAGAAAACCCTCATTAAGCAACGTGGCCCGTCCGATGGCTCTTGGCCGGACCCAGCAGCCGAGCCCGGAGGCCCGACTGTCCCGGGGCTGAACTCGGCCTGCTTGGGGCCGAACGATGTGCTTCCAACTGCATCTCCCAGGCAGTGACCCTGCCGCAGCCTCGGTGCGACCTGCACATTCCTGCCCCTTCCCTGCCCCCCCTGCCCCCCACACCCCCCACGGTTTCTTCCTGGGATCAGTAAAGCAGAGACTGCCCCGCTGGCCAGCATGGCTCCGTGACTGAGCCTCCACCTGTGAACCAGGAGGTCACAGTCGGATTCCCGTTCAGGGCACAGGCCCGGGTTGTGGGCTCCATCCCCGGTGTGGGGCGGGAAGGAGGCAGCTGATCCATGACTCTCTCATCACGGATGTTTCTCTCCCTCTCCTCCCTCCCTCTCTGACATCAATTTTTAAAAATTAAAATAAAACAAGTAGAGAGTGAAGTGAGTGCCCTGGTGGTGCCCAGTGTTGGGTGTAGAAGCCAAAGTTGATGAGCAGCTGCTCCTGGCATTGGGGGAGCACTGGTGGGTGGGGTACGTGCATCACACAGACACCCTCCCCCCAGCTGTTCCTGCTGCCCGGATGGGCAGAGGCCAGGGCGGCTGGTTGGCTGCAGCATCTTCCTCAGGACTGTGCTCACCTGCTCTGTGGAGACGCTCCCCATGGAGACGCTCCTCAGTCTAGACCAGTGGTTCTCAACCTTCCTAAGGCCTCGACCCTTTAAGACAGCTCCTCATGTGGTGGTGACCCCCAACCATAAAATTATTTCCGTTGCTACTTCATAACTGTAATTTTGCTACTGTGATGAACTGTCATGTAAATATCTGATAGGCAGGATGTATTTTCGTTGTTACAAATTGAACATCATTAAAGCATAGGGATTAATCACAAAAACAATAGGTAATTGTATATTGTGAAATATTTATTTCTCATTACAAATAAATGAAATTTTGTCTTGAATCGTGGTGTAGCATGGGTAACAGTCTTCCTAGGACAACAGTAAATGACATGGCTACACTTTGCTATACCGAGGAACAGTGCGTTGGTTCCTAAAACCATGGGAAATAGGTGTTTTCCAATAGTCTTAGGCGACCCCTGTGAAAGGGTCGTTCGACCCCCAAAGGGGTCTCAACCCACAGGTTGAGAACCACTTGTCTAGACGCTCCTATGTAGACGTTCATGGTGTGGACACTCCCCCCGCAGACTGTGGAGGGTCTGGGTTAAACATCCCCCGCAGTCCCAAAGATGCACTAGAACAGAAAGACACAGAGGGCTCAAGGCGAAAGACGGAACCGCCTGGTTTACCATCCGGTGACGAAGGCGCGGCAGCAGGTGCGCCGGAAGCAGACGAGGAGCCTCGAAGGAAAGCCAGCCCCGCCGGGCTGACCAGGCCCCTCGCAGCGACGAGTCAGCAGCTAAGAAAACATGGTAATCACAAGCATGTGGGCGCCTTCCCCAGCATGGGAGCGGGTGACGCAGAACGTGACTGGGTTAGAAAGGTAAATACACAAACCACAGGCGGGCGGGAGCCAGGGTGCTGTCAATCACAGCACTGCCACCGAGAGGACAGTTACACCCGCCACGAGGGACACAGAACTCTGAACACGGCAGCCAAGCATCTGGCAAATCAACCGTCACGGAAAGCCGGAAAGCGGCTTTTCCCATCGCATCGGACACTTTCTAAGTGCACTGTCTGCTGTGTCTGTAAATAAGACCTGATGCAGTCAGTCAGTGAATGGACTCATACACAGTATGTTCTGCACACAGAACGCCCCATTTAAAATTATTAATAAGACTAGAGGCCTGTGGTAGGAAGAAATTCATGCAGTAGACTGGTTTTCTTCCAGCGCCCAGGACCCAGGCCTTCGCTCCGGCCAGAGTCTGCAGTCTGTCTTTGCTGCGGCCTGAGTGCAGCTCCTGTAGATCCCTTCACCCCTCCACTCCCCACCCCCTCGTCTCCCTCCTCCCCGCCCGCCTCCTCTCATAGCAGGCATCCTGCCCCACCCAGCCCCTCTGCCTGGAGCAGCTAGGCAGCCGCCATCTTTCTCCTTCTAATTTGCATATCCCCTCCTGATTGGCTGGTGGGTGTAGCAGAGTGATGGTTAATTTGCATGTTTCTCTTTTATTCATGTAGAAGCTATTAAAATATGTGAAAATCAAACCCTGCATATTTCTAAGTAACTCATGGATCAAAAGAGAAAACACAGGAAATAGTATTTCCAGGTAAAAATAATGAAAACACAATATATCGAAATGTGCAGGAGGCAGCTGATTAGTGATTCTCATCATTGATGTTTCTCTCTCTCCCTCTCCCTTCCTCTCTGAAATCAATCAATCAATATATATATAAACTGCCGAAACCGGTTTGGCTCAGTGGATAGAGCGTCGGTCTGCAGACTGAAAGGTTCCCAGGTTTGATTCTGGTCAGGGGCATGTACCTTGGCTGCAGGCACGTCCCCAGTGGGGGGTGTGCAGGAGGCAGCTGATGGATGTCTCTCTCTCATTGATGTTTCTAACTCTCTGTCCCTCTCCCTTCCTCTCTGTAAAAAATCAATAAAATATATTTAAAAAAATATATATATATATACACACACACTACAACTTTGGAAAAACAAACCACCTAAGCAGCCTTGAAACAAATGAATGGGTAAACGGACTGAGGTGGATTATTATTGCAAGCTCTGTGGCGAAGACAGACAATACGGAAATACTCTGTTTTGTTAGGAATTAGGGGTAAGTGCCTATTCATCAGCACATCATTCCACTTCATTCTTCACTGACTTCAAACCCTACTTTCTAAATATACGCGTTGCTCATTTTACTTCCTCCAAATCTCCAAAGTAACGCTGCTATTTTTCTCCCTGTCAATTTCCCCGTCTCCTTGTTTTCTGTCACCAACCGAGGCTTCTGTGCGACTCCCAGGGACTGGTGCTCTGACTCATGGAAATGACTGCACGACGCCAGCCCACACACAGCCGGACCCCAGACGCCGGGAGGTCCAGAGGTCGCCTGACAACCAGGCTGGAATGATGCATTGCTTATTCAAAAACCCCTCCTGGGACAAGGAGGACTTTAAAGCCCATCAATTTTACATGAACATTAGACATTTTTATAGCTCTTCTTCCTCTTGGCCTCCTCACTGCTGCCGCCTGCGAATGGCGGTCTGTAAAGGCCTTCCTTCGCCTGCTCATATCCGGTCTCGCTCCACGCGCTCCGCAGGGCACAGCCTCGGCGGCAGATGGGCCGCGCCGGAAGGAAAGGGCCCTGTGAACGGGGAAGAGTGGGGAGTATTTCCCGGGACCCCATGGTGGCATGGTTGATTTTCTTTCCTATGCTTTTATTGACTTTATTCAAGTCAAGCCAACCTCTCGCAGCCTCGATAGTAAAGATTTTTTTAATGGTCTGATTTTTATTGTATTGACTTATTATTTATTTATTTATTTATTATTTTTAAAATATATTTTATTGATTTTTCACAGAGAGAAAGGGAGAGGAATAGTTAGAAACATCGATGAGAGAGACACCAATCGGCCGCCTCCTGAACGCCCCCTACTGGGGATGTGCCCGCAACCAGGATACATGCTCTTGACTGGAATCGAACCTGGGAACCTTTCAGTCTGCAGACCGACGCTCTGTCCACTGAGCCACATCGGTCTCAGCTTGACTTATTTTTTAAATCCTCGCCCAGGAAATCAGTGTTTTTCATTCATTTCAGAGAGAGGGAGAAGAAAGCAAAACACCAATCAGTTTCCTCCTGCATGTGCCCTGACTGGGGATCGAACTTGCAACCTTTCAGTGGATGGGATGACGCTCCAACCAAATGAGCCACCCGCCAGGAAGGGTTTTATTTTATACCAGAGGCTGGTGCACGGGTGGGGTCTCCCCTCCCCAGTCAGGGCCGATGGGCCAGGCCGGTCAGGGGGGAGGGGCCACAGGAGGTTGGCCACCAGCCCGTCCCCTGGTCCAACTCCCAGTTGAGGGGACAATTTGCATACTAGCTTTTTATTATGTAGGATTGGGCATATAATAAATCTTTATGGACAAACGATAAGTTTCCAACCAGCTTTACCTCGGAGAGACGGCATCTTAGTGACGCCTACACCCTGCCCCCAGCTCTTCCCTCCTCCCCCCCAGGGCTGACAGGCAGAAGGAGCCCTTTTGTAAACAGCTTCCCAGACCCTCGGCGACGGCGAGTGTCCGGGGTCCGGGAACTTCTCTCTTCATGGGCTCCAGCTGCTGAGCCTGTTTCCGTGCCGGGTCCCGGCAGGCGGGCACAGAGCCCAGAGGGGCTGCTGGAAACCACGCCCACGGGCACCAGCTGATGAAGTGGGGAATGGTCTGTGTGTTTGTCCACTGCCCGCCCGTGTGCTGTAAGGTGTTTCCCAGCGACCAGCCACCACAGCCCAACAACACCCAGAGAAGCCCAGACCCAAGGCAGACACGTGGGGTAACCGGGCGCCCGGACAGGTAAAGGCACAGTTGTGGTGAACAAGGACATTCCAGGTGAAGGGACCCCCGTGCCAGGCCTGAGGGGGCACGGGCTGTGTGAGCCCAGAGCCTCCAGGAGCCAGCATGGCTGGAGTGACCGGCGCCACGCCATCCGAGTCCCAGGATGTGCAGGGGGGTCTGAACGGTGGGGGCTCCTCAAGCAGGAACAGAGCTGCCTTATGGCCCAGCAACTCTTTCCCTCCTGGGTCTTCACCCAAAGAGGTGCCTGGGCCTCCAAGCTCACAGCAGCGCTCTCCGCAGCAGCCGAGACACGGACACGGCCCCATGCCCTCCACAGAGGGTGAGTCAGGAGCAGTGGTGCTCAACCTTCCTAATGTCATGTCCCTTTAATGCAGTTCCTCATGTTGTGGTGACCCCCAACCATAAAATTATTCCCGTTGTTACTTCGTAACTGACTCAGGAGGAACGTGACTCAGCCTCCAAAGGTGAACAACCACCCTTTGTGACAGGAGGGGGTCGAACGTGAGGATATATCAGGCCTCACCGCACAAGGCAGACAGGAAAGGAGAAAACATGTTTCACTCAGACACAGAACATAAACGAACAAACAAACCCAAACCGGACGCAACGACAGACGGCAGTGCGGGGTTTGCCAGGGTGGGGAGGTCGGGCCTGGGGTGGCGGCACGTGGCACAGTGCCCACATATCACAGCGTCCCCCGGAGAGGAACACGACTCAGCAGCCAGCGGTGCCTGTTAGAAAAAAGAGAAGGGAAGATGGTCATCCTCTCGTCGGGATCCCGGCTCGGCAGGTAAACGGACATTGACTTCTGAATGAAGAGCTGGTTTTCTCAGCAGCGGTCCAGGTACGGAATTCCTCGTGGGGCCAGCTTTTCCCGTGAAACGGCCTGGACTGTTTTTATTCCGACAACGGGCGTTTGTTGTTGTTGCTGTGAATCCTCCCCCGAGGATGTTTGGTTTTTAGGGCGAGGGGCAGGAAGAGGGAGAGGCGGAGAGAAACATCAATGCCAGAGAAACCATCATTCGGTCGCCTCCTGCCTGAGCCCGGCCATGCAGGGTGGGGGCTGGGGAGGAGCCTGCAGCCCACGTCCCTGACCTTGGCCGTAACTGAACCCGAAACCCTTTGGTCCGAGGGCCAACGCTCTATCCACTAGGCCACAATGGCCAAGGCCCACCCACAGTTTTCCGTGCGCCCGCTGGGTGATTCAGTTTCGGGGGCGGGGGCGTTGAAGCTGCCAGCGTCCCAGAAAGCCTGCCTGGTGGTCTCCCCAGTGTGATGACAGTAAAAGCCGCGACCTTAGCGAGAGGGTGAGCGATGATGCCGGGCGCGGACGCCCCCTTGCTGTTCGGGGTCACAGTTCAGGTTCAGCGCAGGAGGTGTTTCATTTTCGGCGGCCACCTGTGTGCGTAATTCATCCCCGTGTCCTATGCCGACGGCACAGCCATGCAGCCTCTGCCAGCGGGTAGGGAGCGGGCGGAGGGGGGGTCGCATCCCGGGACCAGGTCAGTCGCTGGGGCTCAGGGAATGGGGAGCGAGATCTGAGGCAACCAGAGTTGCCTCAGACAATCTCACGTCACGTTTCTTGTCCGTGAAAGTGAGCAGAAGCCGAATGTTCAGCCGGGCTGGCTGTTCAGATGCGAAGGGGGGGGGGCTGTGATTGACACACGGCAGGACTGTTAGTTAGCGTGCACATCTCACATAGAGCCAATTTCTTAAAAAGCAGTAAAACCGGTAACAAATGTCTGATGACTCCAGAGCCTGGCTTTCCCTGAGCCCGGGAGGTGTCTCACCCAACACGCTCCGAGCGGAGTCATCGTGACACAGTTTCTTACTGTCAACGATATTGTTTAATGTCAATTAAAGATGCACAGGTTTGTCAGCCTCACCCTTCACACCTCTCCGGAAGGAACTGCGAGGGCCCAGGGACCTTTACCTCTTCTGGTCACGGCACTTCTGCATCTGAATAACATCTTTCTCCATCGCCACATCTCCCTTAACTTCTCTAGAGTATTTTGGCCATACTGTTCTATGATTGTCACTTCCCCCGTAGGATCATGATAACTCCCAGCACACGCACTGGAAGGGCCCTGGGTCTATACAGGACGGAATCAGATGAGGATGGATCTTGGCAATTTGGCGAGCGCGTGCCCACAACACCCCAGGTCGCAGGAGGAGATGAGACCCGTGTCGGGGACCACAGGACGCAGAGCTCTGATCTGTGTTTTTCCGAGGGCTCTGGAGTCTCACCCTGATGCTGCTCTCCATGGATGCGCTATGAAACGTGCTTACCCGACAGAGGAGGCCGATCTTATCACAGACGGGCTCTCCCAGACCGAAGTGGAGCAGCGGGCATTCCTGATAAACGATCTGCTTTCTGTTTCTTCGCATCCTCCCGGGTCCCTGGCAGAGGGACGATGAGGTCATGGGTCCAGGGGGTGTGCCAGGGGAGGTGAGTCAGAGCGCCCCACCTGCCCACCCTGCCACAACCCCCACCTCTCCCACCTCCGGGGCTGGGCACCCCACACGCACTCATACCCTTTTCTGTTTCCCAAGAACCGTTTCTGCTTTTAACAATAGCAACGAGGCAGCGGCCCGCTTCCAGAAAATGCTTTTTAGAGTGTCTCCCCTCCCCCCATCTCTGGAGCCTTTTCTGGCCGGAGGATGCTTCTGGGAAGGTGGGCCTCACGGGGAAGGAGGTCGTGTGGGATTAGAGGGTGAGAGAGGAACAGGACGGCCTGTGCCCCCCGCCAGCCCCACACAGACACCCGGGGAGCCTTCCCACCCAGGAAATCCTCCCCTCTCCCGCCCCGTCCCCGAGGATCTGAGTGTGACATGCTGCTCTCGGGGCCTGGGACAGACACGCAGTAGGATGGTTAGTCAGCGTGCATCCTCTCACCGAGAGCCCGTTTCTTAAAAAGCAGTAAAATGGGCAACACATGTCTGATGACTCGTGGGAATTCTTTAACCTCTCTCTGTCTCTCGGTCTCTCTCTCTTTCTCTCTCGTCCTCTGCCCTCCGTGGTCCCCCGGCCTCTGCACGCAGCCGGTGGCCTGTCCTGCTGTCCAACGCCCGGACCCCGAGCCGGGACACTGACGGCTGGACACGGACTGCCCACCGGCAGGCGAGGTTCATCAGTGACTGCGGAGGACACGCAGCGCAAGCAGAACAAAAGCAAGAAAACTGGGCGTGGAAAGAAACGAGGTCACGTGGTGAGGCCTCGCTCTGGTCCCGGTCTGGGCACAGGGACAGGGAAAGGAGGGCTGCGCAGACAGACGGACGGACGGACGGACGGAGGTCCACGCACTGCGATGCTGCCAAAGCCGCTCACGCCGCGGTCATTCCACCCACGGACACGTCACTCCGAGGGGCTCGCCCATATCCAGGGCCCCCGTACCGGGGCCCTTGTACCGGGGCCAAAGGGCGAGCCGTGAGCTGGGAACACTAGAGTCGGGGACCCCACTAGAGCCAGCTGCTCAGGGGCCCAGGCCAAGGGGTCTCCCTCTGGGTTCTGCCCACTTGTGGAGTCCCGTGGACGACGAGGGAAGAGCGAACCCCCATCCCCACTGTGGGTGCTCCCACTCCTGAAGGCCATTCTGCTACCGAGTGAGTCCGTGGGTGTCGGGGAGACGGGGGTCTGGGCCATGGACACAGAATGAGGTCATTTCCTCCTCGGACAGCAGGGCCTCATGGGTGTGGGGCGGGGCCTCATGGGTGTGGGTGGGGCCTCATGCGTGTGAGTGGGGTCTCATGGGCATGGGTGGGGCCTCATGGGTGTGGGTGGGGCCTCATAGCTGTGGGCCAGGGCCTCGTGGGCATGCTTGGGGCCTCGTGGGCATGGGGTGAGGAGTGGGGCCTCGTGGGCGGGGCCGGAGGTTGAGGAATGGGACTCCAGGAAAGCCAGGGTTCTCCCCAAGCCCTTGGCGCCCTGCAGAGTCTCCTCCTTTCCCGTCTCCGCAGAGCGAGGCCAGGACCCGCCACCTGCGGGCGCTGAGAGCTGTGACGAGTCCACCTGCGCCCTGCAGCCCCTGCCTCCGTTCCGAGTCTGAACGGCTCCTGCCCTGAAGTATTTCATTTCCTGTGGCTTCCTCCCAGGGAAATGTCAGAATACTGTATGAATTCACTGTGATCATTTAATGGTAGGAACAGAGATCGTCAGTGGAAATAAAACGGTTTCTGGTACACAGGAAGGATGCTCCCTGGAGAAGTAAGCCAAGGAATTAAGGATCGGCCTCTGACCGAAGGGTCCCCTGAAACCTGTGTGGGCGGAGCACTCACAGCTGGGCAGGGAGGTGTCCACTGGCCGTCCTGAGCCGAGCAGGAGTCCCAGTTACAGAGCCCACTGTTTGGGGAGGAAAGCAGAGAGCGTTGGGGTGCAGGGGCCACCCCACTGGAACTGAGGGATCGGGAGGGGTTCGGGAGGAGTGTGAGGTGCCTGCCTCTTACACCTGTGAGTGGCATCGAGCAGCCCGCGCCCCAGAGAGGCGCAGGTTTTGATAAACACTCCCTCCCCCTCCACCCCCTTCCCATAGTGCTATTACTTTAAGAAAACCAGAATAAGGACCTGGCTAGTCTGGCTCAGTGGACAGAGCATCAGCATCCATATTTCTGTTTTGCCCTCTTTCTTCCACTCTCTCAAAACCAATGGAAAAATGTCCTCAGGTGAGGATTAACAAAAAAAGAAAAAGAAAATCAGAATAAGCAGGAATATTTGCCAGGATGGTGTGAGAGCAGAGGGCAGGTGCTAACTGCTACAACTGGCTAAGAATAGGGAGTCAGGTAAGTTTCTGTTCGAACAAAATAAGTGTGGCCACGACTCATTCCACATCACAAGTGGATCTTGGGAGCAGCGGGAACAGGCACTGATGTAGAAAGTTAGTGTGAATTCCTGTTTGCTGAGAAATCAGCCCAAATGTGTACTCAAGGAGATGATCCAGCTTTGCTCTGTGTCCCCACCCCTCATGTTAACGGCACTGCCACCGGGCTATCCGTGTCATTGTGTGTGGGTGTGTGAGTGTGTGTGTGCACATGTGTAAGTAATGAGTGAATGTGTACATGTATGTGTGTATGCATCGGTGTGTGCATGTGTGTAATGTGTATGAATGCATGTGTGTGCATGCATTTGTGAGTGTATGTGCGTGTACGTGAGGTGTGCAGAACAACTGACGGGCGCCTGTGCCATGAATGGGCCCTCTGTCTGCTGGTCCCCTCTTGTCTCTAGTGCAGGAAGCCCTCTCTCTTCCTCTCTTCCTCCCAGGCTGTGACATTCCGCTCAGATGGGACTGTTTGGACATGTCTAAGCTGTCACTCACGGGCCTGGGGAGTCTGGCACATTGGCAAGTTCATGAGTAACCCGTCCTCTGCCTGTTGCGTTGTCACTGGCCCAGGTTGCCCCGTCTGGCCCCCGTGGCCTCAGGTCCCGGCTGAGTACTGAACCGTCACCGTCCGTGTAGGGCCCGTCTCCCTCTCACCTGCCTCTTGCTGCTGCCCAGGGGCGCTGCCTGCTCGGAGGGAGGGCCGGCCTCGGCAGCAGGTGCTGACGTGAAAGAGCCGCATTGTGGATTCCGAGGAGCCAGGTTTCCCCGCCGGGCGTGTGGTGCAGGTGCTCACCCTCTTGAGTGACAGGGTTTCAGCTCACTTCCTCGGGGGGAAGTCAGGCCGGAGGTGAGAAGGTCACGTGACACAAACCGCCAGGGAACTTGGCGTTCCCGGAGTCTGCCATCCGACGCCGTGTGGCCTCAGGCCAGAAACTGAACCTGAACGTCCATGTCAGAGCTGATCCCACCCTTCCGCCGGCCCCTGTGACACCTGGAGAGGCACCCATGAGAGAGGCACTGCGCTCCCTGCCTCCCGCCCCCCAGCCCGGCTGAGTGGTCCCTCCCGCAGCCAGCCGAAGCTGCCAGCCGGCTTCCACGGCGGGGAAGCCCCGAGGTCTCTGTCCTGAGCCCAGAGGTCCCCGCCCCCCAGCCATCCGGGGCTCTGCAACTCAGCGACGCTTTCCAAAATTAGCTCTGCTGTGTGAAGGCCGGGCCTGGGAGGGCAGACCTAGGAGCTCCATGCTCCAGAGTGTCTCTCCTTCTGACTCCATGGCTGCCAACCCACCTCCAGTCCCTGCCTGCCCAGCCAGGGTAACCCACGACCCCCGCATCACGCCCCCCACGGAGACCTGCCACTTCCCACACTGCACATCTTCCTCCCGTCCCTGTCACTCACCCACCAAAATCCTTCCCTCATGGGGAGTCACTCCTCCGCCCCAGGGTCCTCTGTCGACTAGCCACATGTGTCTCCAGGGCTCCTCAGGCACAGAACCCCCAAATCTCCCTGTCCCTCGGGGCCGGGACCTCGTGCCGGCTGCTCTCCTTTCTGTCTCGGACAAGGTGTCACGAACGTTCATTTGGGGTGCAGGCCGCGAGCCCACACCTGCCTTCAGCACCTCCTGCTGACCGTCACCTGGACCGTCCATCTTTCCTCTGCCCTGGGACACGCCCGGAAGAGCCAAGGGCAGCCAGAGTCGGCAAGTCGGTGAACCGGCTGAGGAGGGACGTGCAGGTGACAGAGCAGGAATTGTGTGAAGCCGGACAGAGCAGCTCGGGACCAGCGCAGGGCTTGGCTTGGGAAGGCTGCAGGTCAGGGTTCGGGTCAGGGGCACTTCTATCCTAGGGGACAATTCTCAGGAGTGGGGGTGGGGAGCACGTGCTCTATTCTGAGCAGACCTTCCAGGCCGGACAAGAGAAATTACCCTTTCAAATGCACGTGGTGACGGTCATGGAGATCGTCACAGAGAAACAAAAAGCATCTTTGAAACCGGGAAGATTTTGCGTCTATTCACAGCCACAGGCCCACACAACCCAAAATACCCGGAGTCAGCTTGATTGAGGGGGCGGAGTGCTCGCCGAACAGCCTCAAACAAAATCAGTTGGAGCAGGAAGTCCCAGTTCCGCCGCCGCCTGATTGAGCCCGAGTGCGGCCTGGGGAGTAGCCGAGAGGCACAGCTGTTCCCACACGCCACCACCCGCCATCCGTGGAAACCTCGTGGGTCTGAGCGTCTCGGTGACTGTGAGATCACCGAGGATGCAGCTGGAAAAAATAGCCCAGGGAAATTTAGACAGTTTGTGAGGCGCTGTGTTTTGCACGTTGGAGGAATTTAAAAACTTCACTAAACTCAGTAACAGGCCTAATAAGCATAGTGGCTAACAGACATTTTTATTTTGAAATGTCTTTTCCTTTTTAAATGTCTTGAAAGTTTTGGTAATCTGTTAATACTTCCTATATATAGAAAATATTTTTAATATACTTTTATTTCAGAGGAGAAAGGAGAGGGAGGGGAAAACATCGAGGATGAGAGAGAATCATTGCTCTTCTGCCTCCTGAACACCCCTCCTTCAGGGGATGTGGCCCACAACGCGGGCATGTGCTCTGACCTGGAATCAAACCCTAACCTCATGGTTCATAGGTTGACACTCAACCCCTCAGCCACGTCACCCAGGCTAAAAGCATCTACTTCTTACAGAGTTTCAGTGTAACCGTTTTTAAATGTCATGTCCATTGATTATCAATCTAGCATCATATTAATATAAACTGATTATAATCTATTTTTTATTTTATTGATTTTTTACTGAGAGGAAAGGAAAGGGATAGTTAGAAACATCAATGAGAGAAACATCAATCACTGCCTCCTGCACGCCCCCTACTGGGGATGTGCCCGCAACCAAGGGACATGCCCTTGACCAGAATCGAACCCGGGACCCTTCAGTCCACAGGCCGACGCTCTATCCACTGAGCAAAACCAGTCAGGGCTGATTTTAATATCCTTAGTATTTGTCAGGTTCTGCAGAGAAGCAGAACCAACAGGAGATATATGCACACATGTATGTAAATGCCTCATGTGTGTGTGTGTATGTGTGTGTGTGTGATTGACACAGGTGATAGAGGGGCTGAGAAGGCCCAGATCGCAGTCTGACGGCCTGAGAACCAGGGGAGGTGGCGGTGAGAGCTCCATCCACGTCAATGGCCAGAGGCCCAGCTCTCACTCACCTTCAGCACCAGGCAGAGAGCAGACCTCCCCCTCCTGCTTCTTCTGCGAGGCTGCCAGGAGAGGGGAGGGGGCCACAAACTGTGGAGGGTGAGTGGTATTCAGTGCACTGATTTCCTCTTCACCTCACCTAGAAACTCCCAGACACACTCAGAATCACATGCGACCAAATATCACGCCCCTCCCCCCCGCCCCGGGGTCCGGTCAAGCTGACGTAAGATGTTCCATCACAATGGGCACACAAGTTACTGCCTTTAATCCACATGGATAATGAAATATTCCTTCAAGTTTGCAATGATGGTTCCCTTCTCTTCATGCTGCTCTGTCACCCACACCTCTGTCCGCTGCCTGGCTCTTCCTGCTCTGGCAGGTGGTGGTCTGGGAAGATAAGAGTAACGGTCAGCAGAGGAAAGTTTGGCCTCTGACACTGTTGCTGCAGCAGAGAGCACACATGCCCTCCTCCTGGCCAAGCAAACACAGCCACACGCTGAAGGACTACTGACCTCAGTTACTTTAATCCAGTACATCATGTCCAGCTTCAATAAAAAACAACAAAACATGTTATTAGGCAAAAACAAAACAAAAAAAACAGCATCCGAAGAGACAAAGCAAACATCAGAATCCGCCACGATGATCAGACCACAGATTCTGAACAACTAGGATTTGTATTCCACTAATGAAAAAGTGGACAAGACATAAGAAGAGATAGGTAATGTAAATAGAGAAATGGCAACTAAGAAAGAATAGAAAGGACATACAGAAATTCAGAACACTGAAATAGAAATGAAAACTGTCGTGAGAGGATCATCTGTAGACTGAACATGAAAGAACCAGCGAGCTCAAAAATATGTCAAGAGAAACTTCTTGAACTAAAATGTAAAGAGAGGGAAAAAAAAGAACAGAATGGCCAAGAACTGTCAGACAGTTACAAAAAGTGTGACATATCCGTAATGGAAATGCTAGAAGGAGAAGAAAGAAAGAAACAGAAAAATATAAAGTAACCATGTCTGAGAAGTTTTCAAAATTAAAGGCAGACACCAAACCACAGATCCAGGAAGCTCAAGGAGCACCAAACAGGATAAATACCCAAACACTGGGACCCAGCCCATCAGAGTCAAACTTCAGAAAACCAAAGACAAGGGGTGTGGGGAGTGGGGATCCACCTCACTTAGAGAGGAACCAGATAAGAATGACATCAGACTCGTATTCACAAACCACACACGCATGAAAGAAACGGAGTTAAGATATTTAAAGTGTTGAGAGAAAAGTCAGGCCAGAGTTCTGTAGCCAACAAACACATCCTTTGAAGGTGAGGGAGAAATAAAGACCTCCTCAGACACACAATGGATTTGATTCCCACCGTTCTGCCCTGTGAGAAACACTGGAAGTTCTGCAGAGAGAAGGAAGTTATTTAGGCCTGAAACTTGGATCTGCATAAAGGGTGTTTGAGAAGGAATAGATGAGGGGGCACAGAAGGTAGTGACTCTGTTCTTGTGTAGTGACGCTGCAATGAGGGATACATGACACTATATTTGTCAAAACTCAAATACCCTAACGGTGGGCGGGTTTTAGTTCATTAACGTGTGTCGGTAGTAACTCACCAATTGTTGTGTCCGTCACTAATGTGACCTTTTAAGAGAGAAATTTGGGTCAGAGGTGAGAAGGAGTAGAGGGGAGCTGCCATTACTTTGTGATCAATTTTCCTGGGAACATAAAAGTACTCTAAGAAATATCGTCCTGGGCCCTGGCTGGTTGGGCACTGAGGGCTGAGCTCGGCCTAGGGACTGAAGGATCCTGGATTCGATTCTGGTCAAGGGCACATGCCTGGGTTGCAGGATCCATCCCCAGGAGGGGGTGTGCAGGAGGCAGCAAAGGAGGCACATCCCAACTGGCCTCCAAACAAATTCTGTCAGATGTACCCCCCAAGCAGTGACCATCCCGGACAATGCCATATGACTGTGTCTTCAAGAGGAAGAACTTACACACCAGCATTATGTTTTCCATCAATACTCATCGTGTGTTTATGTGTCTGTGTTCTCATGTCGATGTGTACATGTGTGCACGATGCGGGTTCAGTGTCCTGGGGGAACATGAGCAGCCAGGTGGTATGTTGGAGTGACCTTCCTGGGGGAGAAACAGAGCTGGCTTTGGTTATGATGCGAAACCTGCCTCTTCCCCCTGGTGTGTGCGTGTGCCTGTCTCTGCTGTCAGGGAAGTAGCCAAGGGGGTCTGGTGGAACATTTGGTGGTTATTAGACGTCAGAGCTAAGTTATAAATTTGGCGCCGTCCCTCCCTGCAATGCCAGATGGGGCTCAGAGACGTACCTCCTTGCTGCCCGCGCTGTACCGCTGCCGCCCTGTTACAACGTTTTATTAACTCCAAAAACCGCCTTGAAGAGCATCAATCATGAACGCACCCAGACAGGGATTCAAGCTGTTTCATCTTATACTTGGAGTCAAAGGCAGTTAAGGATAAATACTCTCTTTCAATGGGAATGAAGAAAATCTAGTTTGGAGGGGGGGG
>PVJN01044742.1:0-17197 GCA_004026805.1 Lasiurus borealis | reverse complement strand
CCGCTGCCCGCTTCTCCCTGCTGCCCTCCTCTTCCGCTGGGTGCAGCGTGGGCAGGCCGGGGGCCGAACATGGACCCGGGTCTGTCCCCCGCAGGCAGGACCTGGAGGAGCGCTGCTTCCTGAACTTGTACCAGAACTGGGAGCTGCGGGCCGAGGAGCACCTCACCCTGAAGCAAGAGGAAGGTGAGGCGGCCAGGGGGGGCCCCCGCAGGGGCATCAGAACCCTCGTCCTTTGGGGGTCACAGAGCTGGGGTGGGGAGTTGGAGTGCCAGGCTAGGGGATGGTGCGGGCCAGGGGGTTGGCCCAAGCGCGCACACTGCGGGGTGCGGGACCAGAACTCCTGGTGGGTCCTCTCGCTTGGGTCCAGGATGCTTCCCAGTTCCACAGTCGCCTCGCTGATTTTGGAGGCGTTTCTCCTCCCTCCACGAGCCCGCTCATTGGTCCTCCTCAGAAGCAGCCTCAGGGCCCCTGGCTGTCCCATCCGCAGCCGCCCCCAAATGTACACCTTCTGAGCACACACCCCGGGCGAGGCGCTGCGCTCTGGGGCTGGGCCCTGTGAACCGTTACTGAGCTGTGAGGGGGAGGCATCACTGCTTTCTGGGGGCTCCAGAGGGGGCCTCCTCAGCCTGGCCCGCAAAGAGTGGGTGTGTGTCCTCCTCCTCCCAAAGCCGGGACCCTCTGCCTTTCTGGAATGCACTCTCTGGCTCCCTACAACTCCTCCTGGAAGCTCACACCTCTCTGCGTTAAGACCCTCTCGCCATTGTTGGCTGGGCCTCTCTGGGTACAGGACCCGCAGCCCCACCTCCTCAAGTTCATGGGCAGCAGGTCTTTTTGGCTTAGAGCCCAGGGTCCCCGGCACGACCCTTGACCCCACCTGGGAGGAAAGCGCTGGCTCAGCTGCTCAGCTGCTCCAAGCTGCCCTGCATTTTGGATGATGGATCTGCTTTTGAGAGTTGTTCTGTTTTTCCTTTTCCAAAGTGGCTGCTCACAGCACATCCCCACCACCCAAACCCTACCCCCATCTCCCCACGTTTCACTTCTGTATCAGAAGCTCATTATGAGCCAGGCACTGAATTAATACAGCCACTCTTGGAGGGTGCACTGTTAGGTCCATCTTACAGATAAGAAAATTGAGGCCGAAACCGGTTTGGCTCAGTAGATAGAGCGTCAGTCTGCGGACTGAAAGGTCCTGGGTTCGATTCCAGTCAAGGGCATGTACCTTGGTTGCGGGCACATCCCCAGTGGAGGATGTGAAAGAGGCAGCTGATCGATGTCTCTTTCTCATCGATGTTTCTAACTCTCTATCCCTCTCTGTAAAAAAATCAATAAAATATAATTTAAAGAAAAAGAAAATGGAGGCTCCGAGAAGGGCAGGCTGGCTCTGGAGGCCAGGAGTCTGAGATCCCGATGTGGACATGTTTGGTTTGTCCCGAAGCCTCTTTGCTCGGCTTGCCTTCTCCCCGTGTCCTCACACGGTCTTTCGTATGTGTGAGCCCATTCCTGGTGTCTGTGTGTGTGTCCAAATTCCCTCTTCTTATAAAGACGCCAGTTAGATTGGATTCTAAGGTACTGGCTGGGGGTTAAGGCTTCAACATGGGAATTTGAGGGTCGGGGACACACAATTCGGTCCACAACAGTAATTCAGAGCCGGTCTTCGTACCAGGGCTGTTGATTCTAACCCGCATTTTGCTGTGAGCTAAGAAACCAGACACCACACACGTTATGACCAGGAAGGACACGGCTTTTGTGCCAGTTGGGGCTTTCTCGCCATCCTCCCTGGTCCTCTACTCGGGTCCAGATACCTGAAGCCTAGAAGCCATGGCCATGCCGATGAGGGACCGCAGAGCACCCAAGTCAAGGTGCAGACTGACTCAGAAGGACCTGTCTGGTCCTCAGTTTCCCAGCCTTACAAAAGGAACAGGCATTCTACTCTGACAAGGCTATGGTGAGAATTAACCGAGAAGCTGGCTAGAGAGAGCGTAGCACAGTGCCTGGCACATAGAGGGGTGCAAAGCGAAGGCTGCTGATGAGCTGAGTTTTTGCTACACCAGCTGAACCCTTGGCCTGACCTGGTATAGAGAGGAGTAAGGCGATGGGACCACACGCCTCCATTTTTACTCCTTCAGTTCGCTTGTCCCTCCCCTGGGCAAGAGGGAGGCTGGAGGGGAGGGAAAGGGAGGAGTGGAGGAAACAGAAATGTCCCCACCTCACGTGACCCACTGCTGGCGCCAGCCTTCCACAGTTACTTTGAGATCTTCAATGGCCCCGGCGAGGTGGACATGCACAGCCTGCAGAACGTCCTGCTCATCGTGGGCATCTCCCTGACGCCGGCGCAGGTGGAGGACGCGCTGATGAGCGCTGACATTGATGGTGAGTGAGGGAGGCCCCTCCCCTGGCCCAGGCAGCGCCACGGGCCCTGGGAGACCGGCACAGTCCAGCCAGGTGCTCAGGACTCTGGTTTAAAAGGCCCTGCCCTTGGTTTAATGCACTGCTGTCACAGTCTAGAATTTTTTTTAAATTTATTTATTGATTTGAGAGAGAGAGAGAGAGAGAGAGAAACATCAATTTGTTGTTCCATGCAATTTTGCATTCATTGGTTGATTCTCGTCTGTGCCCTGACCAGGGATGGAGCCTACGCTTGGCGTATTGGGGATAATGCTCTAACCAACTGAGCTACCCAGCCAGTACCAGTCCAGAAATTCTTTTTATTATTTATTTATTCATTTATATTTTAAAAAGTATATTTTATTGATTTTATTTATTTTTTTTACAGAGAGGAAGGGAGAAGGATAGAGAGAAACATCAATGAGAGCGAAACATGGATCAGCTGCCTCCTGCACACCCCCTATTGGGGATGTGCCTGCAACCAAGGTACATGCCCTTGACCAGAATCGAACCTGGGGCCTTTCAGTCTGCAGGCCAACACTCTATCCACTGAGCCAAACCGGTTTTGGCCAGTCCAGAAATTCTTAATGTTTTCTGCCTTTTCATGTTACACTAAACCTGAAAGTTAATACTCCTGAGCACATACCTACTCAGTGCCTGGTTCTGGTGACTGAGAGATGACCAAGACCTACTTCCTCACCCCAAGATATACGTGACCTCTGAGATCCCTTCCTTTTGGGTCTTTGTGTATACTTCATCAGACATTCCCTATGATTTGATCACTTGTTTTACCAACTGTAGGATCTTGAATGCATTAATGAAGTTCACTAAGCCTCAGTTTTCCCATCTGTACAATGGAGCTGATGACAATATCCATCTGTGCTGAAAGACTTAATGAGATAGCCCTAACCAATTTGGCTCAGTGGATAGAGCATCGACCTGCTGACTGAATGATCCCAGGTTCGATTCTGGTCAAGGGCATGTACCTTGGTTTCGGGTACATCCCCAGTAGGAGGTATGGAGGCAGCTGATTGATGTTTCTCTCTCATCGATGTTTCTAACTCTCTATCCTTCTCCCTTCCTCTCTGTAAAAAATCAATAAAAATATTTAAAAAGCAATTTTTTTTAAAGATTTAATGAGATAATCCAGGCAAAGCACTGAGCAAACACCTGGTACACAGAATGGGTCCAGAAGGCATTATTAGCTGCTAGTGTTACATGTGGTTTGATTGGCTAGACGCAGGATGTGGGGAGCAGTGGGCTGTGGAGGGCCTGGGCTCCTGACCACTGCTTCCTCCATCACTGCCCACATGCAAATCCTCACGCTCAAGCCAGGAACTGACTCCAGCTCGCCCCCTATGTGACCTTTGGCAACACGCTTTTCTCTGTGCATCAAGCCTCATCTATGACATGGGAAGATGTGTTAAGCACCCCCAGAGGGTGGCTTTAAGGACTAGAGATCATTCATTCATTCGTCAGGTAGTTCAGAGAACATTCGCTAAGACCTACCTGTCTTAGGCCCAGAAGACACAATGCAGAGCACAACAGGCTCAGTTCCTGCCTCCCACAAAGAACCTCCATTACTTTCCAGAGCTTCCGAGTATGTGGTTGAAGTATGGGGGTTTTGATGAGTGTTGGAGGGATCTGATCTGGGTTGACCTGACTTCTCGAGGAAGGGATGGTCAAGGGGAAGTATTAAGTGAAGGAGCTGGAGCGGGTGGAGGAAATTCTAGGACAAGGAAGCAGCCTGGGAAGAATGTGGCCGCTGGTGGCAGAGCAGGTTAGTGCTGAGGGCCTGGGCAGTATGTGAGGTTGGAGACAGGCCCTGAAGGACAAGTGGCAATGTGTGTGCATATGTATTCTCAGGCAGCGACTATCAAAGGGTGGTGGGAATAGTTGCTGATGCCCTAGCTGGTTTGGCTCAGTGGATAGAGCACCGGCCTGCGGACTGAAGAGTCAGTTCCGATCAAGGGCACATGTCCGAGTTGTGGGTTCGATCCCCAGTGGGGGGTATGCAGAAGGCAGCTGATCAATGATTCTCTTTCATCATTGATGTTTCTCTTTCTCCCTCTCCCTTCCTCTATGACATCAATAAAAAAATACATTTAAAAACCAACCAATGATTTTAAAAAATAATAGTTGCTGATGTTTAGTGAGCATGTATTATATGCATGGCCTGTTCTAAGCCCTTTGCCTCATTTTATCTCCCATGAGATAGGTATTATAGTTATCCTCACCTATGGCTGGGAAAACTAAGGCTTAGTGGTGCTAAGGTCACATGAATAGTAAGTGGTGGACCTGAGATATGAACTCACATCACTGCCGCTAGGACTCAAGTTCTGGGAGCTTATAACTCAGAAGATAATTTTTGCCTTCTACTCTCCTGTGTGCACCATGCTTTCTGTATTGACTATACATTATTAAAAAAAATGTTTTTGGCCGAAACCGGTTTGGCTCAGTGGATAGAGCGTCAGCCTGAGGACTAAAAGGTCCCAGGTTCGATTCTGGTCAAGGGCATGTATCCTGGTTTCGGGCACATCCCCAGTAGGGGATGTGCAGGAGGCGGCTGATTGATGTCTCTCTCTCTCATCAATGTTTCTAACTCTCTCTCTCTCTCCCTTTCTCTCTGTAAAAAATCAAAATATATTTTTAAAAAATGTTTTTGTTCATTTCAAAGAGAGAAACGGAGAAATAGATACATCAACAATGAGAATCACATTAATTGGTTGCCTCCTTCACACCCCCTTGGGTGTGAAGCTTGCAACCCGGGCACGTGCCCTGACTGGGAATCAAACCGTGACCTCCTGGTTCATGGATTGACACTCAACCACTGAGCAACACCAGCGAGGCAACTGTATGTTACTTTTATAATCAGACTCAACAAGTAAATACTAATAGTCATGCCTGGTTGCCATGCCTGGAGCCACTCGGGAAGGTCCCTGCCCACCCTATCTTCTTCCGACCTCCACAGGAGACGGCCACGTGGGCTTCAAAGATTTCTTGGCCGTAATGACAGACACCAAGCGCTTCTTCTGCTCCGTGGGTGAGCCGGGATGAACCAGGGCAGTCAGAGCCGGGGGAGGGAACCGGTGGGTGGGGTGGGGTGCACCGAGGTCTGGCAAATAATAATGGCAGCCACCATCCCATGTCCTCAGAACAGAACGCCCTGACGGCTCCCCCGAACCCCCACACTCTGCTCTTTGAGATCCTGTCCCTGGTGGTGGAGATGCTGGCCCTGCCCGAGACAGCCTTAGAGGAGATCACCAAGTGAGTAGGGCTGGTTGTGGCGAGTTGGAGGGTTGGGGACACGGAAATAGCACCCAGTGTTTTGACATCTGTTCATTTATTCTTTTAATGAAAAATAACTGTTTTCCAAAACAACAAAACAAAATAGATCCATAAGAAGAATGACACTGTTTTACAATATTGCAAATCTCTTAACATCTGGCACAAGAGAACTGGATTCTCTTATCTGCTTCTGCATTCAATCTGTTGCGATATGTTGTTTTGCTTGAAGTATATGAACAAATCTGGTCTCCCATACATATGTAATTGGAGAGAAATATTTTAATAGCCACAAATGATGTGAATATTTTCCTTTGATACTACACTAAATTTGACAAATGGTAGTATCTTAAAGGTTGCTTTTGCAATATGAAATGTGAAGTCACAGCAATGAAGTTTTCGGACTCTTGTAAATAAAAATCTATTGGTCAGCCTTGTAGTTTGAATGGGTCTTTTCCCATGAATGCTTTTGTAATAAGCGCTAATCATTTGGAAAATACTGTGTACCTTCCAAATGTCGACATATTTCATTCATTTTTGCTGTAACCTGGGTATGTGTCCTGACTGGGAATTGAACCAGTGATCTCTTGGTTCCTGGGTCAATGCTCAACTGCTGAATCATACTGGCTGGGCCAAACCTCCAGTCATTTAAAAAAACAAAACAAAACACAGGATGAAAAGTACAGCATAAGGACTAGGACAAGTTCAGCACTATTATCATAACTTTGTATGGTGACAGATGGTCACTGGACTGATTGCGATGATCACATCATAAGGAATATAAATTCTGAACCACTATGTTGACACCTGAAACTAATTATTAGATGTCAACTACACTTTTGTTGTTAATCCTCCCTGAGGATATTTTTCCATTGATTTTTAGAGAGAGTAGAAGGGAGAAAGGGAGAGAGAAACTTTGATGTGAAAAAAAGACACATCCATTGGTTGCTTCCCTCATGTGACTGGGGCTGGGGATCAGACGTGTAACTCAGGTAAGATGCTTTCACCAGGAATTGAACCTGAGACCCTTGGTGTGCTACTCAATGCTCTAACAGACACTGAGCTACATCAACCAGGGGATATTATACTTTAATAATAATAATAATAATAATAATAATAATAATCCACTTGCTGTCAGACGTAGCTTGCAGTACATATAGACTTGAGTGGATTCCTCTTTTCTCAAGGTCCCCCAAAATGCCCTGAGATTCTTCGGCCTGCCAGGAAGTGACCTTTACTGACCTATAAGACCAGGAACTCTGGAATTCAGGTAGCAGGCAGTATTTTAAGCAGTGCTTTCTAAGCAGTGCCTCCTAAAGTCAACTTTAGTTCTTTAAAACTGCCTGGTCATATCTGATCGGTGTTTATCATTTTTAAATATGACATCACCACCCTAGCCAGTTTAGCTCAGTGGATTAAAGTGTCAGCCTATGGATTGAAGGATCCTGGGTTTGATTCCTGACAAGGGCACATACTGTATGTACGTCAGTTGCAAGCTCGATCCCAACCAATCAATGTCTCCCTCTCACATTGATGTTTCTCTCTGTCTCTCTCCCTCTCCACTCTCTCTAAAAAAGTCAAATGGAAAAATATCCTTGGGTGAGGATTAACAATAAAAAATATGACATTAGTGTCAAAACCTTGGTAACATAATCAATAGTTTTCATATGTCCTATAACAAGAATAAATTCTTATTAAATTTATATAAATAACTATATTAATGTGAAAATAAAAATACTTAGGAAAATAAAAATATTCCAAAGAGTTTTTAATTCTAGAGGATTCAGGCAAGGAGAAAAAGTTTTCATTTTGGTTACAAAGGTATAATTTACCAAATTGTTATTAGTTATAGGCAGCTTAAAAGAGAAAAAGTATTTCTTAAATCTGAAAAGCAAAAGAAACCAATGTTTCCAACAAAAAAGGTCATAAACTAGTAATCATCCCCATCAATTCATCTCATGTAACTGATTTCTACTCTGCTTATCTTGGGTTAGCAGTTTTATGAATCCATCACCTTTTTCATCAGAATTCTGAAGATTCTCACCCAGTTCAGTGGTATGATCTTAAACTTATCAGAGACCTATAATCCATAGTGTTTATCAGAGTCTTGCATAAATTTCCTTGAAGTATTTTTACCTTTGGTTAATTGCAAAGGCTTTCAAAGAAGAATCAATAAAACAATAACTATGAATTAGGAAAGACTTAAAACGGCCAGGTTAAAGATCGGATGAGAATTGATTATGTCCATGATATACAGCATTTTAAGATAATGTTAATATGACTAATAACATTATACCAAGGCATAGATTTCCAGAAGTTTCTATACAATTTCTAGTACACTTATGTTGATAGAAGAATTTTTATGAGTTTATTTGAGCCAAACTGATGACATATGCCGGGGAGCAAGATCTCAAATGCTCTGCAGAGTGACAAGTCAGTTTCTTTTATGCATTTGAAATTAAGGAGGGGACGGAAGATTACATGAAGGTGGGAGAAAGCCAAGGCATAGATTGGCTTTCTTGAGAGAGGGTGGTTAAGTCTTAGAAGGAGGGATCTGATTGGATGGCTCACACATTAGAGTACCCTGTGCATATTTTGCAACTTTCTCTTTGGTATTCTGATACACGAATTAACCCCAGTGGCCTCCATGTTTCTAAACTCCAATGTCTGTCTCCTTACCTAACTGTCCTTTGCTTGGGAAATTACTTCCTGCATTGCAGTCTAGGAAGTACCTCCAGGAACAATTCTAGGGCGATCATAAGGCTCACCTCATTGGCTTCTCTCCTCTCACAGATCCTTCTTATGCTGCCTGTTGTCCAATATCAGACAGCAGCATCATATATTTTGTTCATGTACCTATTTATGGTCCTATGACAAGTTCAGTACTAACTGTTCCATCATGGCCAGGAACAGAATTCTTTGTCTTTTCTCTCTCTCTCTTCACATTGGATTTCTATTGATTTGTCTTCAAGTTTACTAATTCCTTTTTTTTTTTCCTACTATCTTCAATCTGCTCTTAAGCTCATTCAATGACTCTTTCATTTTAGTTGTTATACTTTCTGTTCTTGAATTTCCATTTGTCTTGTGTTTATAGTTTGTTTCTCCGTTCACTTAAGATCACATGTTCCTTCAATTATCTGAACGTATTTTTAATAGCTTCTTTAATGCTGCTGTCTACTAAATCCAACATCTGGGCCATCTCAAGACTACTATTTATGAGTTTTTTTTCTCCTTCCTATGCATCACATTTTCCTGTTTCTTTATAGTCTGAGGATTTCTTACTTCCTAGATATTTTGAATGATATAGTTTAAAAACTAGATTCTGTTACCTTCCTTTAATAAGTGTTAATTTGGGTCTTGTAGGCAGCTCAATTACTAGCCGATTATCATGAATTTGTGTAGGGCTGGTTTTTTACTTTATTAGTGCATCATTGTGAAAAGTTCAGATTTCTCCTCACCCTTCTAGCTGGGTAACACTCAACTTCAAATGCTGTTTCTCCTGTGGATTTTAGTCTCAGGAAAGGTCTATTGTAGGCAAGGGTTGGCAAACTATGGGCTGCAGGCCACATACAGCCTCTCTGTTTTTATAAACTTTCATCAGAACACAGCCACACCCATTCATTTACATATCATCTATGGATTCTTTGATGCTATAATGGCAGAGTGGAAGTTATTTACTAACACTTCTGTGATGGTGGAATTATTTCTCCTAGTAGTTATATCAGGTTTTGCTTTACATTTCATGTCTAGAATTTCATATTCCCTGATGAATTTAACATTTTATAGTTTAGTCTCTAGTAATGCATACTGTCTTAATGCCTAATTTTTAAAATATGGCCATTCCAATCTCCTTTTGCTTAGTATTCAACTGACATATCATACTCCCCATTCCTTTTTTAAAAAATATATTTTATTGATTTTTTAAAGAGAGAAAGAGAGAGGGATAGAGAGTTAGAAACATCAATGAGAGAGAAACATTGATCAGCTGCCTCCTGCACACTCCCCACTGGGATATGCCTGCAACCAAGGTACATGTTCTTAACTGGAATCGAACCTGGGACCCTTCAGTCTGCTGACAATCTATCCACTGAGCCAAACCAGTTAGGGGTCCTTTTTTTTTTTTTTTTTAATAATCTTTATTATTCAGGTTATTACAGTTGTCCCACTTTTTTCCCTCCACTCAGTTCCCACCCTACTCATGCCCTTACCCCCCACACTGTCCTCATCCATAGGTGTATGATTTTTGCCACAAACTCCACATCCCTTTCCCCCCAGGATTGTCAGTCCACTCCCTTTCTGTGCCCGATTCTATTCACCAGTTTATTCTGTTCATCAGATTTTTTATTCACTTGATTTTTAGATTTACTTGTTGATAGATATGTATTTATTATTCATAATTTTTATCTTTACCTTTTTTTTCTTCTTCCTCTTCTTAAAGAATACCTTTCAGCATTCCATATAATACTAGTTTGGCAGTGATGAACTCCTTTAGCTTTTTCTTATCTGTGAAGCTCTTTATCTGCCCTTCAATTCTGAATGATAGCTTTGCCGGGTAGAGTAATCATGGTTGTAGGTTCTTGTTGTTCATCACTTTGAATATTTCTTACCACTCCCATCTGGCCTGCATAGTTTCTGCTGAAAATCAGCTGACAATTGTATGGGTGCCCCGAGTGTGTTTCTTATGGATCTGAGGAGTTGTAATCTGGATGGTCCCACTCTGACCACTGAATACACTGGCTCTTGGATCTCCAAGGAGGTGTAATTTAGCCTCTGCCTGAGGCCACCCAGCAGGAGCTACGAAGAGATCTGTAGATTCCTCTTCTTTGTTTGGGGTTTGGAGGTGCCCAGATGAGGCCCAGCTGTGGAGCAATGCAAGCTGCTGTGGGGTTTTAGGCCTTCTTTTGGATGTTCTGGGTCTCTGACTCAGCCGCCGCCTTATTAGGTAGTTTTAGATTTCAAAGGACCAGGCCATTCATATGCAAAAGCCTCTGCACACAGCTTGAGTGGAGTGAGGTTTCAGGGCAGAATAAACCGCAATGGCTTCCCGTCAGCCCTGCCCTAAGAGGCCCCCAGGTCTCAGTGACCCTCAGTAATTGCTGCAAAGGACCTCTGAGTTTAGAAAGCCACCCTCTAGTTGTGCCCAAAGCCAGACAGATCAATCTCTTCCCGTATGAGTCTGGGTCCCAGAGTCTCGTCCGGAACTGGAGTTCAGAGCAGACGGGAGCTTGTATCTCCCACCCAATAGAAAAAGACAGCAGCATACTCAGTTGCCAGCCCTTTCTGCGAGCATGCACATGCCTCTGTACCTCTGCACTTGACTTCCACAGCTCCTCTGAGTCCCAGTGTGCTTTTCTCTTTCCTTCTACTGTAGTTGCAGAATTTCCACTCAGCCAGCTTTCCTGTGGTTCTGGATGATGTCTTTTGTCTTTTAGTTGTAGTTTTGAAGTCGTTGTGCGAGGCAGCAATTTCAGGTGTTTACCTATGCCGCCATCTTGGTTTCTTCTCATATTCCCCGCTTCTTGAAGTCTTTCTTCCAAAGGGAAGCATTGACTCCCTCCTTACTTCTAAGTAATATGCATATACTATGATATTTTGGTTAGATTTTTAGACTTTTATCTATTGACTTCTGATGATGGTGAGGATTTAGCTGTAATTACCCTGCTAGCTTCCCACTCCCCATTCCAATATAGCATCTTTTTTTTACTAAATGTTTGGGGGTTTTATTAATATAATTTCATTTCCTTAAATGGGTTATTTCCTTGTTTTGTATTTTTTTTTAATTCATTGATAATTTCTGCATCTTCCTACTATTTCTGTTTCTTGGAGGGAGGCATGTTCTAAATAATTCCATTCTTCTTGCTTACGATTATCTTTTATTTATATATATGTATATATATATATATATATATATATATTTTTGATTTTTCACAGAGAGGAAGGGAGAGGGATAGAAAGTCAGAAACATCGATGAGAGAAGAGACATCTATCAGCCGCCTCCTGCACACCCCACACTGGAGATGTGCCCACAAGCAAGGTACATGCCCCCGACCAGAATCAAACCTGGGACCTTTCAGTCCGCAGGCCGACGCCCTATCCACTGAGCCAAACCGGTCTAGGCTTAAGATTATCTTTTTAGGCCTGCTGTAAAACTATCACCTGGGGAGCCTTCACCCTAGGAATCCTTTTTTCCTTTCCTCTAATTAGGATTCTGTTCGCTGGATGTCTTACTCTTTTTTCCTAAGGGGAGCATGTTTGCCCAGTGACTTTTGGGGGTTAGAAAGGCACTAGTACTTCAACAACAGGTATGTCAGCCCTCAAAATTTCTGCCGTTTAAGCTACAGAGATCCAGTCTAAACTAGTTATCCCATGGCAATTGCACTGCCATGGTGGGATCTACTTTTACCTTTGCCTCTCTCCTATTTTCCGTATGTCTAGCTTCCTTTTCTTTTTTTGGTTCATGCCTTCATTTTGAAAGACTGTGCGTTCTTCAGTAGCTTCTTGAGCAAGCACAGGTGGGAGGTGAAATTTTTGAGATTTTGCAAATCTGCGGAAGTGTTTTTCTACCCTCAAACTTACCCACTGGGTTAGTTGGGTATAGCATTCCAGGTGTCTTAGTTAAGGAATAGACCCAGTGTTCTATCGTTTAAACAAGATAGTTTATTCCTCTCTTATATTGACAGTCTGGAGGAAGCAGGCAGGAAGACAAGGTTCCCCCAAGCACCCAGTTTCTTTCCACCATTCCCTAGGTCGATCCTAAGCTAAGTTACTAGCAACACACCTGAACCCAAGTCCACCGGGAGGGGCAAAGGAGGAGCTGGGAAGCAGGCCATTTCCTCTGAAACTGTGACAAAGTTGCACACACACTGCTCATGTCCTCCTGGTCCCTGTGGGGTCAAGTTATTTTCTAGTCGATCTTTAACTTGGTGCACTGCCTTTTTAGGTCCCAGTTTTACCCAGAGATCTAGATCCAATTTCCATGTAAGGGCTCTGGTATGTCCAAAATGTCCCCAAATTCCAGGCCCCAGGGTTAGGCAGAGGCCCTAGCAGAACCACCAGCTTAAGCCCTAAGCGTTTCCCAACAGGGCTGCCTACAAAGTCCCAGGTTGTCTGGCCTTGCCATCTTGTGCCCACATCTCCCCCTCTCCCTCACACACCCATCTCTAGCCCCTCTGGCTTCCTTGCTATCCTTAGAGGTCACCCAGCTCTTTGCAATCTCTTGGCCCTTTCACATGCCAATCCCTCTAGATATCCATTTGGCTAGCTCCCTCCTCTCGTTCTGCTCAGATGCCACCACCTCCAAGACTTCTGCTGACCACTGTGAGCCAAAATAGCTCATCACTATCCACCACTGGCTTTGACTTTCCCTTATAGAGAACCCGTAACCACTGACATGGTATTGTGTTTTTTTTATGTATAGTCTAACTCTTCCACTAGTTATGAGCCTAGGTAGTTAATTTAAAAAGTAATTCGAGGGAATAGGAATGGGCAAGGGACACGAACAGCAAAGGAGAAGCCAGTACTAGGAGGTGCTGTTGAGGAGACTCTGAATGGTGGCTCAGAACTCAGTCAGGCTTCTTTGGTCAAATGTGGCCCCTATAGGTGTTTAAATTCCCTGCACTTCCTTTTGCACATGGATCAGAGAAACTTGGGGGCAGGGAGCCAGGGGCTCAAGCCTGAGGCAAGACCATGTCAGGCTGCGCCTGAGCACACCGGGTGGAAGCCCTTGTGGAAGCGGTTGCTATAGCAATGGCAACAGCGAGAGGTGGGGCCGAAGGACGGTGGTAAGGGACCCTAATAAATACACCCTGCACCATTCTTTCCCAAGTACTCAGATGAGTGGTCAGGACATAGTCAATAATCCATTCATATTTACTGAATGAATGACTGGTGCCGCAGTCCGGTGGAGAAAAGGCAAGCAGTGGTGTATTAAAATAAAGTAGGCTATGGGTTACAATGGAATAAGCACGGGTTATTGGGGCCCACCGTGGGAGCTTAGCTAGTCAGCGGGAGGAGAGAGAACTTTCTGGAAGAGATTGCCCTTAAGCTGAAATCTGGAAGATGAGCAGGAGTGAACTGCACAGCTGACTTATAAAACACCTGCACATCTAAGTACAAATATCAGGGACAGAAACCAAGGGTAACATTTACCAAGCTCTTCCCATGGACCACACACTTTGCTAATGCTTGATGGGCGGTTATTTAATTCTATAACGTGGGCTCTTTGATCCTTTCCACCCAGGGGACAGCTGAAGCTCAGAGAAGTGACTTGCAGTGTCAGGAGTAAGATAACCATTTCCCCCATTTTACACAGGGGTGGCTGTGACTGAGGCTTTAAGCAGATCAATGACATGCCCATGGTCACAGGAAGTTCATGGCAGAGCTGGGACTGAAACCCAGGTCTCCCAACCCCTGGGCCTGTGTTCCTGCTGCAGAGCCGGCCACACAGCACAGGCCCCAGGAGGAGTGAGGGAAGAGGAGGGTGAATGAAACATGGCCAGGCTGAGCTGGGTGGGCACTGCCTCCCCAGCTATTACCAGAAGAAGCTCAAGGAAGGAACCTGTAAGGCCCGAGAGATGGAATCGGCCATAGGCCGGCTGCGGTCCCGGAAGAAGCTTCCCTACAACCCGCAGCAGGCAGACAACTTGGAAGTCCCAGAACGCAGGGTCCTCAGGATCCTGAGCCGGCTGAAGCAGCAGAGCTACGGTGAGGGCCCTGGGCATGGTGGGGCTCTGTTCTCCCGCACATCGCGCCTCGTTCCTTGGGCCCCTACAAAGTCAGAACCAGGCTGAGACATGGTTTCCCCCTTTGGGGTTAACTATCAATCAAGGGGCTGAGGGTCATTACCCCATTGCCAGCTCGCTGACAAGGCCTTCTACACGGGCTCTTTTCACTGCCCTGACCACAGGTTGGTCCCGAGCCAGGTGCTCAGCACTCCAGCTCATCCCTGATTGAACACCCACTGGAGTCACTCGCTGCACTAGGTCCTTGGCAGATGCGTTAGCATTTAATCCCCATAATCACATATTTACCCCATTTTCCGGATAACTGAAACTGGGTAAGTTTAAGGAAGGCCCCACCTCCAACATGTCAGAAAGGGGAGCTTATACCCCACTCGGACTCCAAAACCTGTGCTCTTTTCACTGGGCAAGGCGGCCTCCCCGTAACAGTAGGTACCATTAGACTCCTACTGTGTGCCAAGTGATGGACTAGGAGCTTCCCAGAGTCTGGAGTGTGCCTACCGGACTTTGCCAGGACCCATTGCAAAAGACATCTGCTTTTTTCAGCTGTTATCAGCCCTTACGCAGTGCTCAGCTTTTAGCTGAATGCTTCGCACATACTATCCCTTTAATCCTCATCATCTCCTGTGAGGTGGGTACCACTATCACCCCCAGCCTCCATAGAGGCCTGGAGAGGGAATCTGTCCAAACCCAGCCAGATCGTGTAGCCAAGTCAGGATCTCACGGGGGTCTGCCTGCCTCCAAGGCTGGATGTATTCTGACACATCCCCCTCTCCTGTCTCCTCCTCCCTCGCCAGCTGCCAACCTGCAGAGCCCCTACGCCCAGGTGCCCTGCATCCCACTCTGCCCGAAGCTGGACAAGAAGATGGTAGGCCGGAAGCAGGGTGGCCAGTACATGTTGGACCAGTGCAACCCCAACCCGAGCCCTGACATCCACAGCCTCTACTTCCAGTCAGGATCTCAAGGAAGCAGGTGGGTGCCCGAAGGGCAGGGGCCCCAGCCCAGGCCCATCCCCCTCCTTCCTTCCTAGGCCCTTGGCCTACCCCAAGCATACCTCCTTCTAAGAAGAGATGTCTGGGAGACTTGCTCTGGGGAGGAAAAGAGAGAAGGAGGGGGGGCAGAAAAGAGAGAAAGAGGGGAGGCGGAAGAGAGAGAAGGGGGGAGGGGTGGGGAAAGAACCTTTGTTGAAGGCCTGTGCACCACGTGGATTATTCCCGAGTCACGGTACTTACTTCTGCCTTCCTATGCCCAGGACTCAGGGGCACATACCGTCTTTCTCTTAGCCTGGCACTGCCTGCCTTTCTCATCAGGTTTCACACTCCAGTCCTTTGCCCACGTCTGGTTCCGTGTTAGGAGGAGCGGGAAACAGACTTAGCATCCGGGCAGAGGGAAGCTTCCCCTGCAGAACCCCCCCCTCCGCCCCCTTCCAGCGATCTGGACTTGGAGTCAGGCCCCTGAGCCCGACTGTTGGCTCACCATTGCCCGGGGAAGGCGCCCTCTCCCCTCGGGCACACGGAGATGGAGCATTCCCCCCACCCCCCTTCTCTCTAGGGAACACAACTCTGACAGCCGAAAGTGGCTCAGCTCTGTGCCGGCTCGAACCCACTGACCCTGCAGAGTCCTGACTGGACAGCTGTCTAAGACCTGCAGACAGGTCACCAGGCAGGGACCACAGCTGGGTTTTGCTTTTGTGGCCTGGTAAGCCAATAAACACCAACAACCTCAGCCTTGGCGCCTGGTGCGGGGGCCCCTGCCCTCTGGGCACTCACCTGCTTTCTGGTGCCAGGGAAGCCCCCCTCCCCCACCCCCACCCCCGGGTTTTCACCCCTCCCCTGGGCTCTCAGGGCACAGCATCCCAGCTTCCCTTAGGCTTGGGAATCCCTGAAGCAAGATGTACCTCAAATCCCTGCCCCAGGTTGGGTTCTGGCTCTACGTGGCCCTGGGTGCAAAGTCTTGATCTTATGTGTACGCTCAAGGACAGAGCTGGGGTTTTCCTCAGCTGAGGCTTTCCTTTGGACTAGGAGCCCCCCAAGGGCGGGAATTCTCTCTCCTTGCTCGAAAGGAATGGTGAACACAAGGGAAGTATCTGGGGAAGACTGGACCCCTGAAAGGGGCAGACCCATGGAAGAGAGGAAGGGCCTTACCCATGTTCTCACCAGCAGAGCCCCAGGGCCTGGGGATCCCCTTCTCTTGGAGCCTAAGGATGTGGATCCTTATCCCCCACACACACCCCACCTCAGACCTCCTTCTCTAACAGAGCCCCGCCCTGGGGCTGAGCGGAGGTAGCTCCCAGTGGTGAAATCAGCAGCCACAGCAAGAAGTGAGGAGGCCAGGGACTGAAATGAGGACAAGGCTCTGACAAGTTTAAAACATGTATTTAAAATACAATTTATAAAATGCTTAATCTGCCGACTCAGGAGCCCGCGGTGCGGGGTGGGGTGGGCAGCTGCTCGCTAGATCAGCGGAGCAGGACTGCAGGGGTGCAGCCCTCCCCTCCCATGTCCTTCTGTTCAGACACCCAAGGGGCCCATGTGTACCCCTGGAATCACATGGCCAGAAAACAGGACCCCAGAGGTTTCCAGAGTCTCTGCTTAGCAGGGAGGATGGGGTAGCCCTACCGGCCCATCCCTGAGCAGAGCATCCCCATTTGGGGCAGAGCAGGGTATGGCTGGACTGGACAGGGCAGGGCGGGGCAGTGGGCTCTGGAAGGGGCTGATGGTAGCAGATAGGGTGTGGCCTCCTGCCTGCAGGTGGGGAGCACCCTGATTGAGTGGGCTGAGAAGGGTTGG
>PVJN01044741.1:0-17197 GCA_004026805.1 Lasiurus borealis | reverse complement strand
AGAAATCACTGAAATTTGTTTGCATTCTCTGGGATTAAAAATATAAAAACAAGGCAGTTCCTAAAATAATATTGCAAAACAAAATAATTAGTGTTAAAGAAAAAAATCTCTTACATTTTCTTTCCCTTATGATAAAGAAGAGTAGATGCATGTGAGAATGGGATTATTTATATATATACTATTTATTTGGGAATACTCTTTGTTAAAGATGATGTTAAAGTATCATTACACTTTTCCAAAATGATAAGTATAAAATATATTGATCAATACATTCTTATTAAAAATGCCTGGTACAGTCTGTTTTAAGATATTAGAATAATATATGTTGCTCTGTATTTGGGTTGCTGCAAATTTGCCCTCTAGGAATACTACAGCCTTATACTTCAGCAAGGAATAGATAACACTTACTTAATGAGAATTTGTGTTGGCAAAAAAATCCTTCGAATGGAACATTTTAATTAGGGTCTCTCAATGAGAAAAATTACAAAGATGTTTTTTAAAAGGAAAGAAGTTGTATTTTCTCTGTCTTTATAAAAAATAAAAAGAGACAAGACAAAACAAAAAAAGAAGAGACACTTGGGAAGAAGAGCAAACCTGCTTTTATATTATATCTACTTTGATGGCAGTAAATTTTCCCAAAAGCATGAATGTATAAAGATATAAACTACTTACAACTTTTATATCCTCTTCATAGCTTTAGCATAAATTACTTTCATAAAGTATATCTAAATGTTGTAGTTATGTGGAAAAACAGGGACATGGGAATTGTTTGTTTCCCACCTTTTTTTTTTTTTTTGTCCTATTTATTTGGAAAAAAAAGTCTATAAATATACCAAGAAGAAAAAGTTAATTCCTTTGCTAGAGAGACAAAGACTAAAATTAAATTGCCAGTATAAGGCAAAGCAAAATAAGGGTGCACGCTGTACATTCTCCAACAAAGCAGGCCTTGGACCCTCAAAAATGCCCACAGCGACATGTTGGGTGAGCATCTGCGAACAAGACACACCATTCACATGTCCCTGCCTTTGCACATACATTTTCCTGTACCGAAGTTGCACGTATACACCACAGGAGAATATATCCTCAAATATATAATATACCACATATCATTCAAGATCTATTTCAGGCCACAGTCGCCCCACTAAGCTTTCTCTAGCATCCACCCTTGCCCCTGATCCCAGCCCTGTGTGGGGCTGTGTTCCTGTAACCGTTCTGCAGCTCACTTGTGGGCAGAGGTTGTAGATATCAATGAAGGAGTCAGATCAGCCATGAGTAACTTTATATTTGGCCCAGAAGGCATTGTCTTCATCTTAAACTAGTCCAATATTTTTATATTATATAATTTGCCATACAATTCCAGATTTCCAGCTTTGCAAGAGGGAGAACAGAAAACCTGCCACATTTTCTCAGGGAAAAATTCTTCTTTGGATCAGTGCAGGTCCTATGCACAGTCAGGGGCCACCAGTCTCAAAACCCTGTCTCTTGTCTCCCCAATCCAGGTCTGTCAGCTGTTATGTAGTTTACTATTTGCAGTGAGTGTCCGTGTGTGTGTGTGTGTGTGTGTGTACTACTTCTCTCTACTTAGCTCTATCATCTCAATTATTTTTGTCATTCTAGCCTGTCTGTGATGTGACTCTGAGACCCGTAGGCGGTGGAAATGTGAATATCACAGATAATTTAAATACACACATCATTTATTACTACTGTTATCTTTTGTATTTCAGCTAATTTTAACCACAACTTCATTCCCTCACTTCAAATTCATTTTCAGCGCTACCAAAAATGTCTACTTGTTGTACCAAGCCTCTCCTCAAATGTTCTTTTGAAAAACTTAATTGGGTGAACATGTAATAACGACCCATAAGGGAGGCTGTCAGAAAGTAAAGCTATTGATGATTTGCAATCTGGGTAATCGGTATATAGAGAAATCAGTTTAAACAATGCCCCGTGTTCTTAACTTCCCTTCCAGACGATTGGCTTCCTGCCCAGCACTGAGCACAGACGGCCCCGAGAAGCACCAGAAGTTCTACCATAAGCTTCCAGAATCAGCTGACAGCCACAGGTCCTCGGGGAAGTCAGAACTCTGTGCAATTGCCTGAAACTCCTGCAGGCCTAGCTAAGCTTGATTGCAGTGACTAGTGGTTCATTTGCTCAATCTGTCTGATAGCTCACACCAGGAGAAAACAGGCTTTTCATTACTTGTAAAATGAGAAACATTATGTGTTTTTTTTTTTAAAAAACATAATCAAACTTAGCCCAGTCTCTGTGAAAGGTACAGAAAAGAGTATGGGTTTCTGTTTAAACACTAACAAAAATAATAGCAAATAATATCCAATCATCTACTCTATGCCATGTAATGAAGTAGGTGACTTACACATATTTTTTTCATTATACTTCTCAAACTGCAGCTAGGTATTGTCATCCATTTTTATAGACGAAGGATCATAAAATAAAGGTAAAAGGTATTTCCTAATGTAATAGAATTAATAACTTGAAATTCTAGGCTGCAAACTTACAAAAGTTTGATGCCAGGTATGTACTTATTTTACACTAAGCTATACTGCGCCTTCTCCCAAGCGATCAAGTCTACTCATTCCCTGTCTTCCAGGAGGAATGGGGCCTTAGTTAATGAGCAAACGGGTCACCACGAACCAGTGGTTGATGACAAGTCTGGAAAACATAACCATACTGGAAAGCACCTGAGTATGTTTACATGGGAAACAGAAGATAAAAACCTAACTGCTGTTTTTGAATATCTGAAGGATGAGTCAGTTGTTTGATGGCTTAAGGTTCATTCAAGAGTAACTTTTAATAAAAAGAGAGACAATTATAAGTGAAAGATTAGTTATTAAAGTAAATATATTTAGAATAAAAATAATTTTATTTATTTAAAGTATGATTTTATTGATATTAAAGAGAGAGAAAAGGAAAAGGGAGAGAATCATAAGTGAGATGCCTCTTGCATGCCCCCTATTGCAGGTTCAATATCTGATCAAGGCACAAACAAAAAGCAACCGATGACTGCATAGATACATGGAACAACAAAATTGAAGATTCTCTCTGTCTTCCCTCCTTTCTCTCTCTTTCTAATCAATAAAGATTTTTTTAAAAAGAACTTACTAACAAAGAAAAGTGTCCAACAATATAATTGGCTGCATAAAAAGTTGCAAACTCCCATTACTGAAAGTAGTTGAAAAGAAAAAATCTATGACATCTGGAAAAGATACGGTTGTTGACTATTAGGCGTAAAATACAAGCATGACATTTAGTAATACCTTTAAGTATTGTGATGCTTAGTTTGGACATATACATTTCTTTTTGCTGGTTGTTTATAAGAATACTGGTTGAGAACGAGAACATCAATATAAAAATAAATGTATAATAAAGAAAGTAAGTTATTCAAAGACATTCAAATTTCTAAGTTGCATTGCATTCTTTCATTTAATTTGGTGTCTCTTTTTAAAGAATAGAAAAAGAAAACTTATTACAAAATAAAATTTTAGAAGTAAACCAGATGCGAATGGAGCTGCTCAGTGTGAAGCAGAGGTTGGAAGACCACAAGCCTGGCTTTGCTCCGCTCCCTCCTTCCCCCTCACCCTGCAGAAACCGTCTTACACTTCAGCAGAATTCAGGGTCCCCTGAAAATAAATGTTCTAAGTTCCACCCCATAGAGCAAGAGCCTCCTCATGAATCTGTACTATCCATGTGAAATTCTGCATCTGAAACATATTTATAGACAACTTTAAGCAAAAAGACTTTTGTGAAATGGCTCATGAGGGGTGCGACTGTTACAGGAAGGAACTAACAAGACCTTCAAGATAAAGGCAACATAGCTTCCTGGTATACCTGCTTTACTTTAAGTATATGCAACATTTTTGTATTCAAATAAATTCAATAACAAATGCAATAAATTTTTTAAAGATCAAATACACAATTTCAAAGAAAGTTCTAGCTAGCTATAGACAGTGGCTCTTAGGACCCCAGGCCCTGAACACAGGTATGTTCCCCATTGATGTCTGTAGTTAGGAGTATTTCAAAGAGAAGCCCTCCATCAGGCTAACAGGTTCAGAATTGGTTTGGAAGTTGGAGATATGACTCCTAATCTCTGCTCCAAGAGTACTCGTTTGACCATCTTAAAGTCAGAGGAAATGGCACCTGTCTCCCCTACTTGGCTGCAAAGATAAAAATCAATCCAAGTGATTTTTATTAAACGACTTCAGAGTTCTTGGCATTTCAAAGACTGCAATGGGGTAAAGATGTATAATAAAGTGCACAGTCTGTGTCCTTTAAGAGTCTGCAACCTGATACCGACAACAGAGACAAATCGATGACTAATCTGAAATGGTTATCAGATGAAGGAAGCCCAGGGAATTGGGTTTTGAAGAGCAAAATGCAATCACGAATTATCTGTGGAATAACGTTATTATAGGAATATTCACAACTGTTTTTATTATTGACAGTGAGCATGTTGCTATCCACAATCTGAAGAGCACAAGTTTCCTGGTAAATCAATTTTTAAAAGAGAAACTAAATGAAAGCTAGGAAATAATTCTAAAATGCTGATGGATAAGGGAGATAAAGTGAGAGTTTATAAGATGTTAAAAGCTATGCTTATAAAATTAAAATCCTAAGTGCATTACTCTAAGGAGGGTGATAAAATATTTCTAATCTTCGTTGGAAAGCATTTGTGTGTGTTTTTGTTACTATGCATTTTTATCATTTTTTACTTTTAAGAACTTCTAATAAGAATCACATTCTCATATTTTCAAATAAGGTGCTGGCCAGGATGTTTTGCCAAATAATTTATAACAAAATAAACAACTCGCTATGTAATTCTAAGACTTATTATTAAGATTACCGGTGATTTTGTCATTTTATTTGACACCTGTGGATTATCTAATCACTCAACTTGTTTCCTTTTTTCTGTATATCTGTTTGCTATCTGTAACCCTGCCCCCAAAATAAATTTTAAAAAGAGCTAGGGTTACATCTTCAGCTATAAGTATGGTTTTCTCCTCAAGTTCATGTAAGACTTTGGGATATTCCAGTATGGTTTGCTACCAGGCCAGTTAATACCACAAGGACTGCGGCTTAGGCACGCTAATGACGACTAGTCACTGAGTTGCCTTCAGAAATTCTGGTACTGGAGCATCACATGATCTCACTCATTGGTGGATAATACAGAACATTATAAACTGATGAACAAAAGGATAGATACAGAGGCAGTAAAGCTTCAAACAGACTGTGAAATTACAGCAGGAAGATTAAATTTAGGTGAGGTAGATAAGAGATCAATCAAAGGACTTGTATGCATGCATATAAGCATAACCAATGAACATAGACACTGAGGGGGTTGGGGTATGACTGGGAGGGAGGGGGGGACAATGGGGAGATATGTATAAAAATTAATTTAAAAAAAAAGAAATTCTGGTACTGGTCTGCAACAACAAATACTATAAAATATAGGCAAAAAAACTGTCAGGGATAGGAGAAAAGCAGCTGGAATAAGAAAAAAAATCAAGAACGTTCTAATAAATAGTGGTTAAAAGCAAGAGTTTGAGGAATGAACATACATGGATTAGAAATCAAATTCTTTTGTTTAGGTTACCACAAGGGTAATCTTGGACTAACTCCTCAACCTAAGTGTCAGTGTCCTTGTTGGTTACACCATATTTCAGATCACCAAAAGAACAATTGAGAGTATATGCTTGTGTGTATGGAGGGGAGAGGATGACAATATAATTATCTCTACAATTTATCGCTCTATATATCACTAAGGTGCATATAGTATCATATACAATCTAAAGGCATATATGATAATAATCTATGGGCATATATTTTGACAATGGATGAGGTAAATAATAGGCCCAATGTTTGTTTAGATTTCTAAAATAATGTAGGGGTCTAAATTTCTGTAAAGGATTGAAGCTCAATTATATCTTCCCCCAAATTCATATATTGAATGTCCAATACTCATTATCTCAGAATGTGAACACAACTTGGAGATTGAGTCTTTATGAGGTAATTAAGTTAAAATAAGGTCATTAATGTGCGCCCTAATATAATATAATTGATGTCCTTCTAAGAAGAGTAAATTTGGACACAGACTCCCCTTTTTAGATGAAGAATTACTCATATTATTTAAATACTGTGCCCAGGGCATATTCAATGGTTAATGGCTGAGCCAGGATGAAATCAATCACTTATTCCTTTTTCAGCTACAGTGCTGACTTTGATGAAGCGATTGGGTTTCAAAACCACTTTTAGAGACCTTAGGGACTTCTATACAGTGTTTTAAAGGTAATAGAAAAATAGTCTGAAAAATATTTTTTTGTTATTTAGGAAGGTTCTGAAAAGACTGAAAAATATAACCATACCAAAACTTTTTTTCAGATGAGTGATCATGGGTATTGTGGTCTGAATCCCAAACAATTCATGTTGAAGCCCCAATTCCCAGTATCTCAGAATGTGACCTTATTTGGAAACAGGGCATTTTCAGAGATGAGTAGGTTAAACTGGAATTATGAGGATGGACTTTAATCTGATATGACTGGTATTCATATAAAAAGAGGAAAAACAGACAAGACTAATGTGAAGAAACAATTTTATGAAGGTAGACTACAAGCCAAGGACTGGAATAGGCCTCAGCAGGAACCAACCCTACAACAGGTTAGTCTTGGACTTCCCAGTCTACAGAACATGAGGAAACCATGTTCCATTGTTTAAGCCATGAAATCTGTGGTATTGTGTTATAGCAACCCCAGCAAATTAATACATTGTGTAAAGTGACATGTTTGCTGCATGGATGGCCACTTCTATAAAGAGGTGACCCAACAGTGTTGTAAAACTATGGCCAAGACTCTTAAAATAACTTGTTTCCCCTATAGCACAAGCAAAAAAACAAAACAAAACAAAACAAAAAAACACCTCAATTATGTATTTTTAACCATGAATTTTTATCTATTATTTCCAATGTGTGATGGAAATATATGTTATGAAATGGCATAGAGTAAGTGTGGCATTGTTTTGGCCCAGACATTTATCAAGCTGGATTTACCAGACATTTATCTAAGGCTTAAAAATGTTTGAAAAATGTGCCCACAGACCACCTCTTTCTGAGAAGCAACTCTGCAGTCAAAGTTCCTGGATAAATTAATTGCAAAATATACTTCTAAGTAATGAACAGAGTTGGCTGGCTACATTTTAGAAGATGTCTGCCAAACATAATGTTGGTTTTCAAGTACTATCTCTTTTAAAAAAATTATTTCTGGACAAAATTAAACCGGGCATTATTATTAGGATAACTCCTACACACACACACACACACACACACACACACACACACACACATGATATCATCAGAGTAAAGGACACTTTTCACTGATTTATGGCAAAAGAAAATACTGTTATCTTAATAGCATTGATATTATAGTCCCAAATGAAGCTGGAATTGCCACCCAATCTAAATCAAGGCTCCAAGGGGAATGCAAGATAGATGGAGGTTCCAACTGAAGTGTCCGTAATGCGCTCGCAGGGAACTTTACATTAACTGTACGGTTCTGGGAGTTCTGGAATCAATATAAATGTCTAGCATTTCTTGATGTCACTTCAGGAAATGGCCTTTGATTGTTCCATTAAGTAGATTATTAAATCTTTCTCTAAAGCAAATCCTGTTTTTCCATTATCTTCCATTAAATAATCAGAGGAGCTTCCTCCATAGGAGAAAATAATTCACCAAGCATAAATGCGTAATGATAAAGATATTAAAGTGATGGCCAGGTTCCTGGAAGGATAGGAATTTCAGCAAGCTCAACTATTCATTATGCCTGTTTATAGGGTATTTCTTTTACTGTTTTTTTTGCAGCATTTTCTCATAATGTTAAATACAATATGTAGCTTGCATAGTTTCATAAGTGGGGGTATTCTAGAGTTCTTTAAATTCCACTAGAAAGTAGACTCCAGTTTTTGCCTTATTTTTCGGTTTTGTTTCATTTGACCATTTGCATCTGGGCATATTGCATTAATAGAACTGAATATTATATGTCACTATGTGAAGCAGCATTAACAGATATAGACAGGCATTGTTTAGTGATCATTTTACCTTTATTATACTTTATTATATGTATTGTAAGGAATAAATTCATAATAGATGGTATGTTATAAGTATTAACTCTTCCTAATTACTTTGTTATATAAAATGATATCTGTATGTTTATCATTAAGAGAATCAGAATACCAAATTATTCATTTGCCATTAATGATGTTCCTATAATTCTAAAAATACCTGGCAAGTTTCAAGTAAATCTTATTTTTTAAAAGGATAACACAACAATATAAAAATCCAAAGGCCAGTTATCTGTAGTGAACAAAATATAAAACTATGCCTTAAAGAAGACCACACAGTAATTTACTTTGAAATATATATAATATATATATATATATATATATATATATATATATATATAGAAATAAGAAAAGTTTATTTTTTACTGTAAGGCTATATAGAAATATAACTCTCCTTCCTTTTTTAGATTTATTTTAAGTTGAAGGTGTCTTTATGTGAATGTTTCAAATCTTAGCAATTACCTATAATCCAGTTAAAAAGAAAACCAAAGGACCAATATTTAAAATAATATACAAAAAGAATGAGAGAGAAATAAAGATTTTTATTATTAAAGTATTTTCTGCTCATTTCTACTCCTAGTACTTGGACTACTAAATATACTTTAAAATCACAAATTTATGCCCCCTACCTCCCATCCCCCAAAACTTAGTGAAGTTAGCTAACTTAGTGAAGCTAGCAACATGGCCACATGTCAAATGAGCCAATTACAAAAGAAAAACATATTCAGGGAAAAAGCAAAACAGAAAAGAATATTGTGGCACAAATTAAATCTTCATCCAGTGACTTCCATAACTAATAACATGGGGTGGTTTACTGCCCTTGTGCTCCAATTGAGACACAGCTGAGTGTGTTGCATGGCAAGAACCAGAACCTATTCATAACAAATAGAAGTACTATCCAATAGTCACTGCTGTGTTTTGTGTTGTGTGTGTGTTTTTATTTCTTCACTTCATCGTGAAATTTCTGTATACATTTTTGTTAACTAGAAGCAGAAGTTAAATATGACAAAGGATGACTATTATGGTATACTTAAGAAAAAAAGTAAGGTAATAAATATGCTGATACGAAATATATATTCTTAATCAATTAAGGTAGGACTTCATAAAGACCTGGTCTATGAGCTAATAAAATTTCAAATCCTCAAGGCTGAAACACTAAAGTACACAAGTACATTCCCAATGAGAGAATTCTTAATGAAGAGTACTATATCCATACTTTGGACTTAGAAAACTCAAGTTCAATTTCAAGTTTTCTTATATACCTTCTGGCTGAGTAAAATTGCATAATCATTTTTGTGTCTACTCCCTAATCTATAATTGGGAATAATGATGCTTATCCTGTCTTGTTTACCAAATGGCTGTAAGAACCTTATCTGATCATATTATATCAGAGAAAATGTACTATAAAATGTAATGCAGAATAAAAGGGCTATGTACATGAGCTACAGTCAAATCAGTAGAAAGATATTTAGGCATTCATGAGCATGAGAAAAATAAAACAAAACTAGTGTCTTTCGGAAAATTTTATCACCACACAAAAATCTGAAAAATCAATGAATTACATTATAAAAGTATAGGGCTCTGTAATTAGGCAATCCTAGTTTTGAATCCCATTTTAGGTAATTATTGTCTATGCAGCTGGACAAGTCTCAGTTTTTCTCTATGTAAAATGGGGATAATTATATTTTCTATTCAGAATTGTAAGATTGTTAAATCTCTGATCCATTCTAGAAAGAGGACTCATTGCCCCCATTCCTAAGAGAGCTGTTAGAAGTCAGCATTTAGCTTTCAGTCCCTTCAAATGTTAGACTCAGGAACAGAACAAGGTAGGCAGAGTGCTCCACCTGGAATGACTAACTTACATGGAAATAAAAAGTTGTGTTCTTCTAGGCCAAACTTAGGATAACTCTAAAGGACCATTCTACCTCCATATCTTACCAATGTTGGCTAAGGTTTCACTGGTACTAGGGAGAAGTGTGACTTCTCCTTTGGCCCACTACCTTTTCCTTTCCTTCCTTCCACAGATGCTGATCCTAAGGGCACTATAAGACATCCTGTATGCTAGCTCCAACTATAAGAAAAAGCTAACCTATGACAAGAGATTAGTGATATTATATAGAAAGAATCTAGTAACAAATTCACCATCCAATAAGTAAGGATGGTTAGCCTAAAAAAATTATTTTAAACTATAAACCAAGTGGTTAATACTTATCAATGCTACAGAAGCAAAGAAGTCCAGATATATAATCAAGAAGCGAAGTTAAGTACTTTGATGATTCATAGAATAATTATAGAGTACTAGGGCTTTCCCATGGATACTTTTGGTCAAAAGATACTTTCACATAAAATGCCTACATAACTGAAGCAGAATTTTTTTCTTTGATAGTTATGAAATGTCTCATATTTTTATCTGTTTTCAAATGTGAATATAATCTAAGATGTCAAACTTTGATGAAATCATTATTTAGGTTATCCAGTGGTCTTCCTTAGACAGTGGTCTCTACTTCACAGTGAGTTGATTATGTTTTTGTAAGAAAATGCCTAAGCTAGATTAGTGAATAAAGATTTAACAAACGACACAATAGAGACTTTACAAAATAGAGTCAAGATGAGACATAATAAGTCCTGAAATATTAACATGACATTTACTACCAAAACAAGTACAGACTTGATAGGTGTCATTTATTAATAAGATAGCACAGATAGCACTAAAAGTTTATGATTTTGTGCTAAGTTGTTTCAGGCAATGCTGGACAGTGATCAACAAGTAATATTTAGAAGTGCTACACAAAGCAAATAAACAAAAAACAGTTCATTGCTCTAGTTTTAGAGCAATAAATGATCCTTTGAAATATATCAATATTCTTATCAATATCCAAGATACTAAAAACATAAAGAATGCTAATCTATAAAATACATGATATTCCTTAGATCTCATTTTGTCCAATCCTAGATTCATTAATGGGGTAGGAAACAATCACTCTTGTCTTTACCTTTCTAAATTTTCCCATTTTGATGGCCAAAAGATTTCACAAACTATTTAGTGGTAGAAGTAACTAACATTTATTGAGTCTTAATAAGTGTCAGATGCTACATTAAATATCTGTTTGGATTGACTCACTTTTAATCCTAACAAATAAATTACTCAGAAGGAACTCTGATTATTGCCTTTTTATGGAAAGAAAAAAAAATAGAAAGATTTATTAATTGCACAAATGAACCTCTCTTTCGATGATTAGATACATTAAAGCCTAAACCAAATTAGATGAGCATATCATCTTGTTTTTTTCTTCCCAATACATAAATGAATTAAATATATATTCATGATTTAGTAATAAAATCAAATGAAAAAAGAATAAATCTTTCCGGAAGACAAGATATTTTAGAATTCTCATCCTATGAATTGTAGTTATTTCTTTAAGTATGATCATATAAATATCCAATTTATTACTTTCCTTACTATAATTCAGAGTCCATGTCATAAAATTTCTATAAGGCTTTATATAAGGAAGTTTATGTATATCATAATTTATAAACCACTAAGGATAGTCATGGATATAAGCAATTTTCACTACCTCTCTCATATTCAATAATATTTAATTTCAGTTTCAGATCTTATGTTTTCTTTATAGCACATATCACAATCAGTAATTGCACATTTAGTTTTGTGCCATCTGTTTAATGTTTGTCTCCACTCTATACTGGAAACTTCATAAAAGCCCAAATACTGCTAATTTTGTTTACAGTGTATACTCAACATTTGGTATGGGATTGTAACAAGTAGAGAAATGATACTTATTGTTGAATGTGTGAAGAAAAGTCAGAAAGGAAGGTGTTTACATCATAAGCCAGTTAAAATCTACTCCTGAATAACAGAGAATTCACTTTGCACATAATAAAGATCAATATAATGATGATGATTTTAAAAATAATATATACTATTTAGACTTTGATTTTGAATACTCATAAGAGAAAATCTTAACAAAGGTATTATCCCATCTTTGAAAATGACAGTTGAACTAATTGTAAATGTGGTTAAATATTTTTCCGACTAAATTATTAATTGATAGCAAAGATAGAAATTTGTAAAATTAATTTCAGCAATAATTTTTGTAACACCAATCACAATTCATTAACCAAAATAAAGATGCCATAGTATAGGTGAATTCTTTGAATAGCCCCTTAAAGTCACCTTCATAAAAAATAATTAAAATATATTTCAAAAATAATAACAATTCTAAACATTAATTAATGTAATATTCTATGTAAATAAAATAAAAAACAAAATTACATGATAGTTTAAATAGACATAAGAAAAGAATATAACAGAATCTGGCACACTTTCATAGAAAACAGTTCAAAATACTAGGAATGAGTGCAAAGGAATTTCCTAATGTGGTATAGGACATTTATGAATAGAACACAACTAACATAATAATTAATAAAAAAATAAAATGAATACCTCCACTACCGAAAATCTGGAACAAGACAAGATGTCTACTCTTCCTACTTGCACTCAATCATTCTAGTAGAGGTTCTAGTCAAAGTAATTAGACAAGAAAAAAAAATGTGTCCATATAGGGAAGGTAGAAGTAAAACTAATTCTTCGCAAAAAGTGCTAAGGAATCCACTAAAGAACTGTTAGAACTACTAAACAAGCTCAGCAAGATGGCAGGATACAAGATCAAATGTACACAAATTAATTATATCTTGTGGACTAGCGAATAACTATGAAAATAAAATTTAAAAAATGTTCCATTTAAAATACTTTTATAAAGTATGAAAGCCTTAGGGATAAATTAAAAAAAAAGAAATAAAGGTCTTGTACACTGAAAACTACAAAACATTATTGAAATAACTCTATAAAGAACTATAAATAAATAGAAATACATCCTACATTCTTTGATTGGAAATATTAATATTGCTTAGAAGGCATTGCTCTCAAAATGTATCTAAAGGTTCAAAGCAACTCCTGTCAAAATATCTGCTGTAATTTTGCAGAAATCCACTCTATGATCCTAAAATTTGTATGGAAATTCAACAAACTCAGAATAGACAAAACAATTCTGAATTGTAGGAAAAATTTGGTAAGGCACTTCCCAATTTCAAAACTTACTGCAAAGCTACAATAATCAAGACTGACTGGTACTGACATAAGGACATATGGATCAATGGAAAGGAATTGAAAGTCCATAAGTAATCCTATACATTTATAGTTAACTGCTTTAAAAAAATTAAATTCCAGTTTATATTCAGTATTATTTTCTACTAGTTTCAAGTGAACAGAACAGTGGCTAAACAAACATACACCTTACAAACTGTTATCTCTGATATGCCCCAAACACAGCCATTAAAACACCACTGACTAAAATTCCTATGCTGCACCCACATACTCCTAACTATTTGAGGATGCCAAGATAACTCAATAAGAGGAAAACAGTAATTTCAACAATTTGTGCTGGGACAACTGGATATCTTAATGCAAAAGAATGAAGTTGGTCCTGTACCTCACACAATACACAAAAATTAGCTCATTGTGGATTATGGATTAGAGACCTATCTAGAAATAAGTTATAAAACTCTTAGAAGAAAATATGAGAATAAGTCTTTATGATCTTGGGTTAGGCAATGTGGGTTTATTTTTGTCTGTTTGTTTTTGTTTGTTTTACATATAACAAAGAAAGTGCCAGGGGCAAAACAAAAAAAAAATAGAATAAAAATGTTATTATTTCAAAAGTAAAATCTTTATGTGCTATAAAAAATAACATAATTGGGTGATTGAAAAGACAACTTACAAAATGGGGAGAAAATATTGCAAAGTATGTATCTGACACTATAACAAAATACCACAGAATGTTGTCTTAAAAACAGAAAATTATTTCTCACAGTTCTGGAGGTTAGAAGGCCAGTGAAGGTGCTAACATGGTTGTTGTTGTTTTTTTTTCCCTAGGTCTCTTTCCATGGCCTTTCTAACCTCTTTCTGTGTCCTCATATGGTCTTTCCTTGGTGCATATAGTGGAGAGACAAAGAAAGTAAAAAGAAACAAGCATTTTTTTTTACAAGGATACTAATCATAGGATTAGGGCCCACCCATCTGACTTCAGAAAGACCCTATTTGAGAAATATTGTGGGTTACAAGATTAACATATACCTTTTATAGGGAACAGAATTTAGTCCCCATCAAAGAATATGTATGTGGACTACATCAAGAACTCTTACAGTTCAATAATAAAAATGCAACCCAATTATAAAAATAGACAAAATATTTTAATAGGGACTTATCCAAAGAAGATATACAAATGATCAATAAACATACAAAAAATAAAGTTCAACACCCTTAGTTATTGAAAAAATGCAAATTAAAATCATTGAGATATTAATTCATACTCAGTAGGATACTATAAAAAATATACAATAAGTGTCACTGAGGATGTTGAGAAATTGAAACTTCATATATTGCTAACAGGAATATAAATTAGTACAACCACTTTTGAAAATAATTTGGTAGTTCCTTGAAACATTAAACTTAGAAATTATTATAGGACCCAATAAGTCTACTCCTAAATATATGCTTAATGGGAATAAATTATAAGTCTGCCCAAAAATCTGTACACAAATGTTCATATGTCCATGTAAACTTCTGTACCTGGATGTTCATAATAGCCAAACAGAGTAAACCTTCCAAATATCAGTCTTCTGATGAATAGATAAATAAAATGTGGTACAATCTTAATATTTACCAATAATAAAAATAATGAAATACTGATATGTGCTACAACATGAATGAAATTTGAAAACACAATGCTAAGTTAAAAAAAAACAAGTCACAAAAAAGCAACATATTATTTGGTAGCATTTAAATAAAATTGAACATATGTAGAAAAGAAAGTAGATTAATGGTTATCTAGGACTAGGTCTGGGTAGGGGACATGCAGAGAGAGGTAGTAAAAGTTGTGGGATTTCTTTTGGGGAGGATTAATATGATAAATTACTAGGTGTACCTGTTAATAACGCAGATTTTATAATCAAAGAAAACATAATAATTTCAAGAGAAACATCAAAAGTGCTATATTCAAAGTAATGTCCATCGGGGATAGAAAAAATGTCAGTGGAATACACAGTCGTGTCCCGAGTCTTGTCCCAGAGCAAATAAAAGAACAGCTGAGGGTCACAAGGGGAGTGTTTGTTGGTGAGTCGAGGGACAGCTATATTCCAGGAGACACTGGGGGACTGCTGGACAAGGCTCTCCATACCAGGCAGCCCCAGTGCTGCTGGGTTCCCTCCCAGAGCAGCCAGCTTGGACACAGAGACCGCACCATCTTAAAGGGGAAAGTGGATGTTATTGTAAGCCTGAAAATCTACAACTATGGCACCTACAGAGCAACTGCGAACCCCAGAACACGGGTCCCCAATTGGTGCAAACATGCAGATTCAGAAGAACTCTACACTCCACCATGGAAAGATCAGATTTGCCTGGGATAAGGTAAAGTCTCTGGTCCTGGTAGGAGAGTGAAACACACACACTGTGGGAGCTAAAGGATCTGGGGAAGTCTACATCCAGAAAAATCCCTGGCTGTTGGGATTGGCGTGATCCCTGAATATGGAAGGGGGTCCTCACAGCTGCTGACTGAAGGAAAGTCTAAAAACCCATTTGATCTGAAGCAAAAGGACAGCCTAAAAGTTTTAAAAGTGTGCCAGTTGCTTAGACCCAATGGGGAAAAAGAATTCTGCATAGACTTGCAGGCAGTCCCAGAGTTTGCACGCTTATGCTGGCTCTTTTTCCTTTTTTCTTTATTCTTTTTCCTTTTTAAATCCATGCTTCTGATTACTAAGCCAAATAAATAGGATCACCCAATTGGGGACAGCCTAAGAGACTGCATGGGAAAGTTCTTTTTCTGGAACCTGAGGATCAGAGCAGGGGATAACCATCGGAGAACCAGCTCTGGGGTAACCCACTCCCACAAACCAGTATTGAATGCCACAGGGAAAGCAAGATCTAAGCACTGGCTAGAGAGGACCTACAAACCTGGAGGTCACTCCAGAAACACTTCTACCCAGGGATTGAATCCCAAATTGGCTCTTGGTTAAACACAAATAAAGGAATACAAGAAATTAACACACTGCCTGCTTACAAATCAGAACTGGCTTACAACACTGAGGAGCAGTGGAATGCAGGGAACTGCAATACTGTCCTGACTAGAAAATAGTGTGCCAAACAGAGCAGTAGAGGAAGTGAATGATCTTCACTACTGCATATTTTTATTTTTATTTTATTTTTTTCATCTTTTACTTAAGAAACTACTTTTTCTTTATTCCTCACTTAATTTTAATTTTTTTAATTATTACATTTTTATTTTTAATCAGTATTATCACTATTACTATTTTACCTTTCTTTTAAAAAAATGTGTCATTTTATTTTACTTTGGGATTAGTGGTCTACATTCTATTTTCATCTTTTCTTTAGCATCATTTTACTGTATCTTAACTTTACCTTTATGCCATTTTCCTAACTTTTCCTCTTTTGTTGTCCTGTTTCTCTTATCCTTTTCTTGCTTTCGGTTTTCCCTATTCTTTCTTTTTACCTCCTGTAAAAATTTCACCCTACTTATACATCTAATTCACAATCCTCTGCTCCAAATCCATACACCCCTCTCTCGTCTCTGCTTTCACTATCCAAAAATTGTTTTCCCTCTGTACATTTCTTGCTGTTCGCTTGATTGTTGATTATATCAATGGTTTATGCTTGTTTGTGAGATTGTTTTACTTATTCTTTTTTCTCTTTTTGTTTTGTTTGGTTTTTTTGCTTCTGTTTCCCTTGCCTCACTTGATATTAGTTATTGTTTGTAGTTTGTATTCATCTCCAGGTACTTGTTGGCATTTATTTTGATTAGTGACTATTCTATTGGAGTTCTCTCTCTCTCTCTCTCTCTCTCTCTCTCTCTCTCTCTCTCTCTCTCTCTCTCTCTCTCTCTCTCTCTCTCTCTTTGTTCCCCTCTCCTTTCTTATTCTCTTCCTTTTCCCTCTTACTTTTTTCCTTTTCCAAATTTCATTTTTGCACTCCTTTCTTTTGGTT
>PVJN01044740.1:0-17133 GCA_004026805.1 Lasiurus borealis | reverse complement strand
GGGCCACGCGTCTAACCAAATCCCGGGAGCGGCACGCGGCAGGGCCTCCTGACCCAGGGGAGGTACCCCGGGCCTCAGGATGCCTTCCCAGGAGCCCAGCATTTCACCCAGCCGTGCCCCTGCCCCCAGCACACCAGGCCGCAGCAGGACTAAGATAAAGCCCCTTCCCTCCTGTGTCCCCCCGCCTCTGTGTCCCATCCCTGCGTTCCAAGGCCTGTGTGCTGGGTGGACGAGGGGACCCTGGTCTGGGGCCAGGCCGCTTTGGGAGACCTGGTTTCCCCGCCTAGAATCAACTCCCAACCAAGAAAAACGTTACTTGGAATCACACATCCTTTCCTGGTCTAGGACGGTAGTCGGCAAATGGCGGCTCGAGAGCCACAGGCGGCTCTTTGGCCCCTTGAGTGTGGCTCTTCCACAAAAGACCACGGCCTGGGTGAGTCTGTTTTGAAGAAGTGGCGTTAGGAGAAGTTTGTTTAAAAAATTTGGCTCTCTGGCTGAAACAGGTTTGGCTCAGTGGATAGAGCGTCAGCCTGCAGACTGAAAAGTCCCAGGTTCAATTCCAATCAAGGGCATGTGCCTTGGTTGCGGACACATCCCCAGTCGGAGGCATGCAGGAGGCAGCTGATGGATGTCTCTCTCTCTCATCAATGTTTTAACTCTCTATCCTTCTCCCTTCCTCTCTGTAAGAAATCAACAAAACATATTTAAAAACTTGGCTCTCCAAAGAAATTTCCATCGTTGTCCTGCTGGTATTTGGCTCTGTGGACTCATGCGTTCGCCGACCACTGGGCTAGGAGGCAAGCAGAAAGTTAACCATACATATTGTTAACGAAGCCCAGACCAGTTCTTAAAAGGAACACACAGGAGTTGCCGGTAGCAGTTCCTCACAAACCGAGAGGAAGAAGGTCATTTAATTCCAAACAGGGACAAAGTCCAGACTTCCCCGCTTTGAGCGGAGTTTGACAGTGGCTGTGGTGGGTTCAGCCTCAGCTGGCATCCTTCCCTCCGGCTGGTTTTCGATGCATCTGCACCACTTCGCTATCTTCTCCCATCGGCCAGGGGCGTGCCTGACTCAGGGCGGGCTGCACCCCTCCCCGCCGGCCCCCAGGGGAGTCAGACTCAGAACAAACCCACATTCACTGCAGGCCGCCGCCCCCAGCCGACTGGCACGGCGACTGGCACGGCAACGGGCTCATGTGATACCAGCGCCTCCAAAAGCAGGTCCGTCCCTTTGTTCGCCGAGAGGGATCCTGGGGCCACTAACCTAGATTAGGAGAAGTCCGAGGTACAGAGCTCCTGCTTCTCCCCCATCAGAGGGAAGTTACACCCCATTCTTGGAACTGACAGCCTGGTGCAAGGGATGGTACATGGTGGTGATGGTGGTGGTGGTGGGGGGTGTGATCACACGTGGGGGACAGCCCTACTCTCACCTACTGGGCCTGCTCCCCCAATGCCCTAAGGGGTGGGGCAGACTCTTTGGAGAGACTCCTCTGGGGACAAGGCACAGGTGCGGGCAGCAAGGGGCAGCACCGGAGCTGTGGGCCCCACCTGGCCCCAGAGGGATGTTGGGGTGAGAGCTGCACCCGGGAGGCGCCTCTGGGATGAGCCTGCTGCTTGGTAGCAGGACAAGGCCAAGGAGATGATGCTACAGAGAGGCCCCCACAAATCGGGAGCCATGCACCTCGTCCTCGGTGCCAGCATCACGCAGGCCTGTGGAGGTCGGTCCCCCCTTCCCCGGGTGGTGTCAGGACCCTCTGGGCGTCCTGGGTGAGGAGCGCAGCACCCGCACACGTAGGTGCCCGGGGTGATGGTGGCACCTTTCCCGTCAGGAAATGGCAGTGCCCAGCCTCAGGTGCCTCCTACCTGAGGGGCACCCCCAGTCCCTCAGGTCTGTCCTGGAAGAGGTCTGGACCCCCTGTCTGCGTGGCCCAGGACTGTCAGCTGGTCCCCGAGAATGCAGCCCCAGCTGCATGAGGTCACACCATCTGGTGGGTGTCTCCATGGCACCCGGTTCATCAAAGATGAGGAAGGAGGGTCGCAGGTCCAGGGTCCTCAGACCACCTGCCCCAGCTCACAGCCTTCCGTGGTTCCCTCGGTGATGGCCTCCGTGAGAAAGACCAGGGGCGGCTCCCGCCGGGTGTGGCTCCCAAGACTCACGGAGCCCCGCCTCCATTCACCGAGGAGCCAGGGAGGCCACAGGGTGCAGACAGGGGCAGTGAGGGAGCAGAGCCACCGCAGGAGGGCACGGGCCGGGATGTGGGGAGGTGTCATGAGCGGGAGAGAGGCAGGCTGGTGTGCAGACAGCTCCTGTGGCCTCCGTCACTGGGGCACCGACCAGGAGAGGCCGGGCAGGGCAGGTTAGGGGGTGCTCTCGAGCCGCAGCCCTAAGCCTCGGGTTTCACAGGGCCTTCCCCCACCCCCACCCGCCAACACACACACGCTCTTGGTCCACGGCTCCCGATCGGAGGCCTCCGGGCCCTCCCAGCTCCAGCGACCAGGGTGGGAAAGGTGCAGGGCCTGCCAGCCAGGACCGAGGACTGAGGGCGGGGCGGCGTGCGGTCCAGGCCACGGGGCGGCTACCATCGCGTTTTATTTTGCGGGGACTGAGCCTAAAGTAACCAGAGAGAACAACCGTCAAAGGCGCCCCATAGCCCAGGGCCCGAGAGCTGGCTCTTACTTAAAAAAAAAAAAAAAAAGTGTTAGGCGCTCCCGGGGCTGGTGCAGGCGGACACGGGAGAGGCTGGGGCGCAGGCCCGCCCCCCTCTTCCGGCCACCTTGCTCTCCTTCCAGCAGGAGATTTTTTTCCTACAACCGGAGTCAGAAAATAGCTCCTGGCTGGCCGGGGAGAGCCGTTCCCAGGCCTGGGAGGGGCGGGCTTGGCAGGCCCCTCGCGAGGCCTTGACCCGTGTGCAAGGGTCAGGACGCGGCTGCTTGTCTGCACCCGGCCGCTGGGCCCGCCGGCCGTCAGGGTCCGGACAGATCCTGCCTGGTCTGGGGGGGCCGTGTCGGGGGAGGCCGTGCAGAATCTCTGGGTCAGTTTGCGACCTCCATAGAGGGCAGGAGAGCTAACCCCCAACTTTCTCCTATGGCTCCCGCCGAAGCCTAAAAAGGTAGCAGTTCTGCCAAAACCGGTTTGGCTCAGTGGATAGAGCGTCAGCCTGCGGACTGAAAGGTCCCGGGTTTGATTCCGGTCTAGGGCATGTATCTTGGTTTCGGGCACACACCCAGTAGGAGACGTGCAGGAGGCAGCTGATCGATGTCTCTCTCTCATCGATGTTTCTGACTTTCTATCCCTCTCCCTTCCTCTCTGTAAAAATTCAATAAAATATATATTTTTAAAAAAAGGTAGCAGTTCTGGGATGTGGACTCTGGAAAGGGGAATGCCCCTGCCTGCCTTCGGGGGCAGCCACAGGTGCCAGGCAGCAGGTGCAAGGGCTGCACCACCGAGGCCTGAGCAAACTGGCGCGGGAATCATTCCTGCCCAGGCGTGGAACCAACCAGAACGAGGCCCTGCCCTTTCCACCCGTGTGAACCCAGCTGGGCAGGCGGCCTCGGAGCACAGAGCAGAGGGAGGCTCCACCTGGGCCCTAAAGGATCTGTACCCCGTCCCCACGGAGCGGCTGCGAGCAGCCCGCTTCCCTGGCACGCACCTCCCTCACCAGCACCCTCGGCCGGGCGCCTGCTGGTGGGCCCCCTCCCTGCTCGGCCACTGGAGGGGGACCTGGAGGAAAGCTGACTCCAGATGAGCTCAGAGGAGGGACCAGCCCCCCAGAGACCCCTCACGGCAGGGACACGGCTCAGCAGACGATCCTTCCCTGCGTGGAGGTGTCAGCTGCAGACCACGCAGCTGTCCCGTGAGCGGGGTGTGGAGGGAGGAGGAGGAGGAGGAGGAGGAGGAGGAAGGAGCCGCCCGTGGGCTGAGGGGGAGCGGCTCATCGGGGACCCAGAGCCGGTCAGGAACGGCACCCCGGGAGGAAGCGTTAACAAAGCGGAAAGAACGTGTTTATTAGGCGCCTGTTCCTCACAGAGGAGCAAGGCCCGGGGCAGAAGAATCTCCCCAAAACTCCACAGAGGAGGCAGGCGCTGCGAGGCCACCCCCCCCCCCCCAGGAAGAACACTATTTGGCTGGAGCGTGACCCCTGGAGGAGACCCTGGCGTGAAGCCGGGGGCGGCTCCTCGACTCCACAAACACTGAGGAGTGTTTCAGGGGCACCTGGGACCCCACGAAACCCTGGCCACCTGGCCGGGCCCCGCAGCTGAGGCAAAAGCTGCCCTGAGCTTTGGGGGGACATGGGGAGCAGGAGGGCCCAGGCCAGGCCCCTGCCTCCTGGCGCCGCCTCAGTCCCACACGTAGGGGTTTCTAAAGACCTGAGAGTTCCTGTCGTCTTTCGGGGCCGTGGCCGCCTGGTGGCTCTGAGCCGCGAACATGTCTTCGGCCCTCAGGGTGGAGTTGGCACTGCCCATCACGTGGCTGTTGGCAGTGGCCCGCGGGAGGATGACGTCATAGGGACCCTCGGCCTGGAAGGAAGAAGGGGCGGTATCACCAACAGGCGGCTTCCCTTCCCCACCCCCAGCCGGGCCCCAGCGGCAGGCAGCCGGGAGGGGCCGACCTCTGACCTCCAGCCCCTGACGACCTCACCAGGCAGAGGGGGCTGGGCCTCAGGGCCAGGGATGGAGGAGGCCCCCCCAGGGGGTCCCCGGGGTTCCGCTCAGCTGCCCCTGCGGAAGGAGCCTCTCCCCCAGGCTCCCCTGTTCCTCAGGCCTTGACCCAGTGGTGGGTGAACCAGATTCCATACCCACCTGCCCGGCGATCCCAGCCTCCCTTCCCCCAAGACTCTTCCCTGCATCCCCTCCCCGGTTGGCCCTCCAACCTCCACGGGCATTATCATTGCTGGTGTGCCAGGCCCTGGCTCTGCCCACCTATCTCTCCTCCAGAAGTCAGGGCGGGCCCGCCTGATGCAGGGGCTTAAACCCCAAATGCTTTGGGGTGTGCGTGTTATGTAAGTTTTGCAGGCCTCACACCCAAGTTAGCTGCTGGGAACCTGGTTCATGCTGCAGCGGTCCTGTCCTGTCCTCGTGTCGGGGAGACACGGCTGTGGGGTGCAGAGGGTCTTGAGCGGCTCCAGGGCCTCCAGCTCCCCATCCTGTTAGCCCCTGAAACATCTCTGTGGCTGTTCTCAAACCGGGGTGAGCGGCAGATCCACCTGGGCTGTTTAAACCTTACCCACACCTGGTGGTGGGTGGGTGGGTGGGTGGTTTAACAACAGGGGCGGGCCCTCGCCGGCTTGGCTCAGTGGATAGAGCATCAATCAGCCTGCGGAGTGGAGGGTCCCAGGCTTGATCCCCAGTGGGGGATGTGCAGGAGGCAGCCAATCAATGATTCTCTGTCATCAATGATATTTCTCCCTCTCCTTCTCCCTTCCTCTCTGAAATCAATAAAAAAATACATTAAAAAAAAAAACACAAAACAGCCGAAACCGATTTGGCTCAGTGGATAGAGCGTCAACCTGTGGACTGAAGGGTCCCGGGTTTGATTCCGGTCAGGGGCATGTATCCTGGTTGCGGGCACATCCCCTGTAGGGGGCGTGCAGGAGGCGGCTGATCAATGTCTCTCTCTCATCGATGTTTCTAACTCTCCCTCTCCCTTCCTCTCTGTAAAAAAATCAATAAAATATATTTTTAAAAAAACACACAATAGGGGCGGCGGGAAGGGAGGAAGCCCTGATGAGTAGGGTTTGCAGGTTTCTACAGGTGGATGCTCCCATCATGCATCAGGGTTGATGTCCCTGAGGAGATGCTAACCATTGGATTCATCACAGCACGGGCCCCACCCAGACTGCAATGTTAGCAGATGCCAGGTGCTGGGGATGCCGAGGCCTCGGGCCACACTGAGAATCACCTGGCCGGCCAGATTCCACCCCCCACCCCTCAGCAAGGAGGGTGGCAAGCTTGGGCACCCTGGGGCCCAGCAAACGCTGCTGGTGTTTGGAAACTCCTTTGCCCGTCGGGGCTCCCGGTGGGCGGCCACAGGGGCAGGCGGAGGGGGACGGAGGAGCCAGTTGGGAGTTTGGGAATTAGCCTCGCCCAGGCTCCCGGCGGGCGGGGTGAGAACGCCACCTTCCTGACCTCCCTCCTTCCTGTTCCCAGCCTCCTGCCAGGGCGGGTCGCCGACCTCTCCCGCCGAGCCTGCCAGCCGGGAGCAGGGACATATATGGAGCGAGTGACTCTGACCTCCCCGTCTTCCTGTTCCCATCCCCTCCCCCCACTCCCAGGGCTCCCAGAGCATCTGCTCCAGCGCCCAGGGGAGGTGTGAGGCCGAGAGCCTCTGGCTGCCTGCCTGCCCTCGGGGGAGGGGCCTCTCCGGGGACAGCTGTGGCGGAGTGTAAACACCTACCCCAGCGGTTCTCAACCTGTGGGTCGCGACCCCTTTGGGGGTCGAATGACCCTTTACAGGGGTCGCCTAAGAGCATCAGAAAATGCAGATATTGACATCACGATGCATCACAGTAGCAACATTTCATGGTTGGGGGTCACCACCCGTGAGGAACTGTATGCAAGGGTCGAGGCCTTAGGAAGGTTGAGAACCAGTGACCTACCTGGACTTGGTCCCCGAGAAGGACCCCCCCGACCCCTATAGCTGGCCGAGGCCCTCCTCGGTCCCTCCCAAAGCCTCCGAGGGCGAAGCTGGCCACTCCCACCGGCTCAGAGAGCCGGGACGTGTTCTCCCCGGCCCGTACCCCCCACCCCCACAGTTCCGTGTGCGACACCCCGATGCCGCGGGCCGGGCAGGTCCCTTCGCCATAAAACTGAAGGCGGTGGGTGCACTGACTCCAGGCAGAGGCAGCAGGAGCTGGGGGGGCTCTGGGCTCCACAAGGCTGAGGTACCTGCCTCCTCCCCACGCCACATGGCCACTCGGCCCTTTACCCGCCCACGGAGGCTTTCCACAGGTCATGGGGACGCGGGGACCCCACTCACCGCGCTTTTGTGCATCAGGGTCATCTCGGTGGGCTGGTACACGCTGGTCAGCAGCTGCCCGTTGTACCCACTGTACGGCGACACCGGTCTCTTGGCTGCAAGCAAACAGGAGGGTTTGTTTTTTTTTAAATATATCTTATTGATTTTTACAGAGAGGGACAGGGATAGAGAGTTAGGAACATTGATGAGAGAGAAACATCGATCAGCTACCTCCTGCACGCCCCCTACTGGAACATACCCTTGACCAGAATCGAACCCGGGACCTTTCAGTCCACAGGCTGGCCTCTTAGCTCCCTTTTCCAACCGAGAGCCCAGCTCTGGGGACGGGGAGAGGGACTGGCTTCCGGGGGGCTGAGGGGGACGTTTACATCTAACCCAGGAGGGAGCCTGGCCAGGGGTGGCCAGCTTGGGGGTGAGGCTGTAGGTGTGGGGGCCCCTCCGGAACCCAACACCCCTTTGTTCGGATGTGGGGGAGCCGGGAGGCTGCTGGCCTTCCCCTCAGCCTTTCCTGCCCTGTGTGGGGGGACCCCCACCCCCCTTCCAGGCCAGTTCAGAAAACAGCTCCTGTCAGCAACCTTCGCATCGCCATCTGCCTCCAGGGCAGAGGCCACCGGGGCACCCGGGCCTTGGGCCACCTTCCGAGATGGCCGGCCTCCAGCTGGGGCCTCCGAGGCAGCCGGCCGGCCAGCCCCCAGGCGCTGGGGGCCATACAGCGGAGACCCCGCAGCCCCAGGCTCCCAAGCTGGGAACCGACTCCCCGCGACCCACAGCCCAGAGCCCCCCAGCGGGACTGCACGCACATCCTGTCCCTCGGCCCCTGGGCCCGGCTCCAGGGCTATTTTCGGCGGCAGGAACTCTTCCCCGAGCCTCCTGCGGGGAGCTGGCTCCAGACCTGTTCCACCGTCAGGTGTCTCGGGAAACCTGCTGACCGGCCCCGGCCCAAGACCGGCTGGGCCTGGAGGCAGGCACCACCGAGGTCTGCCTGTCGGCCTATCTGTCTGTCTGTCTGTCTGCGGCAGGCCGAGGGCCCCGCAGCTCGGAGGGACCACAGCCACGGAGCGCTTCTAAGTGCCGGGCTCACGTCATTGATTGATTTTTCCATTTGGAGAAAAAATAAATAAACCAAAGGAAATAAAGAACGTTTGCCCCGAGAGGACAGAGCCAGGGAGCCTTTGGCCCGGGACAAACACACGGGCTGAGAGCGCGCCAGGTGCAGCCCAGGACACGTGGGGACAGGCGCAGGCCGGCACCAGCAGGTGCTCCGGAGAGGCCCGTGGTCCTCCCGGGGCACAGACGCCGGAGAGGACTCCCTGCGGGAGCCGGCGGCTCCTCTGGCCACGTCTCCCGGACAACGGCCATCTCCCTCCTGCTTCTCAAGCTGCTCCCGGGGCGGGGGCACAGGTTCCAAAGCTTCACTCCCCCACCCGCCTCTCCCACCACCACCACCGGCCGGCCGGGCGCCCGGACCACCCAGAGCTGGGCCCTGCCAGGAAAGCCTGTCCCGTTCACAGAGAGCCTGGGCAAGCCGGAACCGGTGTGGCTCAGTGGATAGAGCGTTGGCCTGGGGACTGAAGGGTCCCAGGTTCGATTCCAGTCAAGGGCATGTACCTTAATTGCGGGCACATCCCCAGTAGGGGGTGTGCAGGAGGCAGCTGATCCATGTCTCTCTCTCTGATGGATGTTTCTAACTCTCTATCCCTCTTCCTTCCTCTCTGTAAAAAAATCAATAAAATGTATTTTTTTTTTTAAAAAAAAAGAGTCTGGGCAGGAGCCCGGGGAGCAGCCACAGACAGTGGGTGCTGCTTTAGACTGCTAAGGGGCAGAGCGCTTTTATTAAAAAGGAAAAACTCAACTGACGAGACTTTACAGGAAACCAGGATGACTAGTGGGAGGTACCTAATAGGGAAACAAGATCCGGAGGGATGATGATGAGAAGAATAAAATAACAGCCCTGGCTGGTTTGGCTCAGTGAATAGAGTGTCAACCTGCGGACTCCAGGGTCCCGGGTTCGATTCCAGTCAAGGGCACATGCCTGGGTTGGGGGCTCCATCCCCAGTGGGGGCGTGCAGGAGGCAGCAGATCAATGATTCTTTCATATTGATGTTTCTATCTCCCTCTCCCTCTCCCTTCCTCTCTGAAATCAACAAAAACATAAAATTTAAAAAGAGAAAATAACAGTAACACGCCCAGCGGATGGCTCACGCTCCCAGCGCACCTCTGGGAGCCAGGCCGGCGTATTAATGAGTTCTCATCAGAATTCTCTGGAGCGCAATCTACTGTCATCCCCATTTTACAGGTGAGGAAACTGAGGCACGTGCAGCTAAAATACCAATCAAGAGCCGAAACCGGTTTGGCTCAGTGGTAGAGCACTGGCCGCAGACTGAAAGGTCCCAGGTTCAATTCCGGTCAAGAGCATGTACCTTGGTTGCGGGCACAGCCCCAGTGGGGGGTGTGCAGGAGGCGGCTGATCGATGTTTCTCTCTCATTGATGTTTCTGGCTCTCTCTCTCTCTCTCCCTCTCCCTTCCTCTCTGTAAAAAAATCAATAAAATATATTAAAATACCAATCAACAGTCAGCTCTGGGGAGGAACAGGAAGGAGGTGGGGAAACAGTTGGGAGAAAATTCATTTCTCTGTAAATGTTTGAGATTCTACAGTGAAAATATATTCATGAGTTACATTGACTATAGTAAAAAGAAAAATTTATTTTTTCAAGAAATGAACTAACCGAAACCGGTTTGGCTCAGTGGATAGAGCGTCTGGCCTGCGGACCGAAGGGTCCCAGGTTTGATTCCGGTCAAGGGCATGTACCTTGGTTGCGGGCACATCCCCAGAAGGGGGCATGCAGGAGGCAGCTGATTGAGTTTTCTCTCTCATTGATGTTTCTAACTCTCTATCCCTCTCCTTTCCTCTCTGTAAAAAATTTAAAAAAGAAAGAAAGAAATGGAACTAAGGGAGCTGAAGGCAGGTCACCACGGATGAACCTCGGGGACCTGGCTCCCCCCCACTCCGTCCCAGGGGCCAGGAGGGATCCCAGCACCTACCAGAGGCTGGCTCGTCCATGGAAAACGCCTTGTTCTCCACAAACATGCTCTGGCCCTTCTGCTCCTTCAGGATGGTCTCGTAGCCCACGCCCCGGGTGGGGTACAGGTCGCCGGGGTAGCTCTGCTCGGGGCCGGCCTTGGTCACCTGGGACACCTCGGGGATGGCGTAGAAGAGGACGAAGGCCCAGGCGTTGGCGGCCAGCGCGATGGCCAGCGTGGGGTCGTCCCAGGCGGGCCGGCGGCGCTGCCGGTTGCCGTACGTGTACATGACGATCCACACCACCCAGATGGCGATGGAGGTGGCCGTGGCGAGCAGCACGAAGACGCCGTGCCGGCGCCAGCGCTTGAAGCGGCCGCACAGGGCGGGCCAGGCGCCCGCGAAGGCGCCCAGCAGCAGCAGCATCACGTAGATGAGCGCCATGACGAAGTCCGCGTTGGCGATGTCGCAGGGCGAGCCCGCGGCCCCTGCACCGTGGCTGCCGTTGCCGGGGGCGCCGGGCTCCTCCCCGCCCGCCCGCACCAGCGTGATGATGAGCCACTCGGTGTTGATGATCACCTCCACCAGGGTGAGCAGCAGCGCCACGGCGAACACCGCCCAGCCCCGCGGGGCCTGGTTCCTGCGCGCCAGGAAGTTGAGGGCCAGCGCGTGGGCCGCCAGGCACGAGAAGCAGACGGCGAACAGGACGCCGAAGAGGAAGCGCCGGGAGGCGCAGGTGGCGAAGTCGGGCTTCACCACGCAGGCGAACACCAGGCAGAAGAGGCCCAGCGTGCCCAGCAGGAAGAACGCCTGGGTGCCCAGCAGCCCGCGCTTCTTGCCGTCCTGCACGAAGGGCAGGCTGGCCACCAGCACGATGGTGAGCACGAAGGTGGTGACCACGCCCGCGCCCGCCACGGCCTCCAGCACGATGCCCCAGGCCCCCGCGCGGTCGCACAGGTTGTAGTACAGGGGGTTGAGGTCCGGGCCGCAGCCCGGCGGGGCCTGGTGCTGGGCCCGCGCCCCCGGCCACAGGAGCAGCAGCAGCAGCAGTCCCAGGCACGTCAGAGAGGCTCTGCGGCCGGCCATCCTGGCTCCCCGGCCAGGCTCCCGCGGGGTCCCTGCGGACGGAGGGAGAGAAAAGGCACGCTCAGTCCTCCCCAAAGTCGGTCAGCCCAGCCGCTGCCACCGCCACCGATCCACACCACTTCTTGGGTGCTGCTTCCCGGCCAGACAGGGCACGGTGATCAGGGGAGTGTCCCCATGGGCTTCAGAACCCTTCTTTTTTTAAAAAAAAATATATTTTGCCGAAACCGGTTTGGCTCAGTGGATAGAGCATCGGCCTAGGTTCGATTCCGATCAAGGGTGTGTACATTGGTTGCGGGCACATCCCCAGTGGGGGGCGTGCAGGAGGCAGCTGATGGATGTCTCTCTCTCATCAATGTTTCTAACTCTCTATTCCTCTCTCTTCCTCTATGAAAAATCAATAAAATATATTTTAAAATATATATACATATATTTTATTGATTTTTTGCAGAGAGGAAGAGAGAGGGATAGAGAGCCAGAAACATCGATGAGAGAGAAACATCCATCAGCCGAAACCGGTTTGGCTCAGTGGATAGAGCATCGGCCTGAGGACTGAAAGGTCCCAGGTTCCATTCCGGTCAAGGGCACATACGTTGGTTGCAGGCACATCCCCAGTGGGGGTTGTGCAGGAGGCGGCTGATCGATGTTTCTCTCTCATCGATGTTTCTGACTCTCTCTCTCTCTCTTCCTCTCTGTAAAAAATGAATAAAATATATTTTTAAAAAAGAAAGAAAAGACATCAATCAGCTGCCTCCTGCACTCGCCCCACTGGGGATGTGGCCGCAATCAGAAGACGTGCTCCTAACCGGAATCGAACCCGGGACCCCTCAATCCACAGGCTGACCTCTCTATCCACTGAGTCAAACCGGTTTCGGCCAGAATCCTTCTTCACAATGGACTCCTGGAAGGCATGCCAACTGACCAGACAGGCAAACCAGATGAAGCCCGTCTGTCATTCCTCCTCAGGGGAGAGGAAGGAATTGTCACTGCATTTTCAGATCCTTACCCCTCCCCCCCCCAATAATGTGGATCTAAATAGTCCCTGAGTTCTTGCAGCTGGGGGGGGGGGGGAGAAGAGATAGGGGGAGGGGGTTTATGAGCAAGTCAGAACCAAGCATGCCACCCATTCACACTTCCTCTCTTGCTCTGGGGCTCCCAGCACTCAGCTGGCTAGATACCCTGCCCCGGACTCTGTTTAGGGCAGTGGTTCTCAACCTGTGGGTCGCGACCCCTTTGGGGATTGAACAACACTTTCACAGGGGTGCCTAAGACCATTGGAAAATGCAGATATTGACATCACGATGCATAACAGTAACAACATTTCATGGTTGGGGGTCATCACCACATGAGGAACTATATTAAAGGGTCTCGGCCTTAGGAAGGTTGAGAACCACTGGTTTAGGGGATGCCGGAGTCCATGGCGAATCAGCCCTAGGTTCACTGAGTCCATCATTCATTCATTCAACAAGCATTTTACAAGCCCCCACCAGGCATAACTTGCAGCCAGAAAAAGAGAAGAGAGGAAAAAAAAAAAAGTGAAGAGAGTTGAAAAGTTGTCTTTATCAGCACTTCCCCCGGACCTCTCCCTCCCACTTCCCTTTTCTGCCCTTCACTCTCCACAGAGTGCCAAAGCCGCTCTGCAGAATCCAAAGTTCTTTGTGCAGCTCAAGTGCGTTAAGCGTCAGGATAAAGTGATTTCCCAGCGAGGGAGTTAAGGGCTTCTCGAAAAACTTCTCCTAGGAGGCGAGAAAGTAAGAACCGGGCAAGAACAATGTAAAGCCCACAGGAATGAATCTGTATCGGAAAACTCGAAAGCACTGCTGCTAAACGCAAGGAAAATGTCTTTTATTCACACGCCAGGAAGCGAACTTAGTGTCCCAGCCACTCATTCGGCCATTCCGGGCTGCAGCTTCGCCAAAGGAAGCCCAGCTCCTGCTCTCAGTGGCGACCGGATTGTTCCTGGGTGAAGCGGAAGTGCAGAACTCGAAGGTGAAGAGAAACTGAAGACCAAATCAAAGTGTCTTCCCGTCAAAGGCTTTACGGGTACTTGGAGAACAGAAAGTGTAAAGGCTCTAAAATGTTACAAATTCCGAAATCCTATGAAACAGCAGGTGCTCCACATGTGCAAACACCGGTGTGCAAACACCGGTGATAACCCCGCCTCTTCCTCGCACCCCTTGGGCCCAGGAACTGTCCAGAAAGCAGCACCCCAGCTTTCCTGGGCTGACAGTGACCACTAGTGGCTGGCAGGGGAATGGCATGATCCAACTCTATCCTCCTCACCACCTCTCTTCCCATCTGGGAGGTGGGGGGTAGGGGAGTTGAAAAGGAAAAGAGGGGGAGAGAGGAAAAGAGATGGGGGGAGAGGTTTATACTCATGTTTTCACCATTCCTGGTTCCTTAATTTCTAAAAGGAAACAGTGGATAGAACCTCGGCCTTCAGACTCCAGGGTCCCAGGTTCGATTCGGGTCAAGGGCATGTATCTTGGTTGCGGGCACATCTCCACTGTGGGGCGTGCAGGAGGCGGCCGATCTATGTCTCTCTCTCATCGATGTTTCTGACTTTCTATCTCTTTCCCTTCCTCTCTGTAAAAAAATCAATAAAATATATTAAAAAATAATAATAAATAAAGTTTAAAAACAAAAAAAGATAGCCCACGTGCCCCTTACAGATATTTTAGGCATCTCTGCCTTCTCCGCTACCTCCTCATGGTTCAATTAAGCTTGCCTTTCCCATTAACTCTTTTTTAATTACAGCTATTTTTCCATTATAGTTGGCATACACTATGTTAGTTCCAGGCATATTAAGGCATATTAAGAAGTGACTGCCCCTCCACTCTCAATAAGTTCTGTGTAAATTTTTTTTTTCCTGGCTTCTGATGTAAAAGCAGGTTTCCCCTCCGTCGTGACTTAAATAATCTCTCGCCAGAGACTGTGGGAAATCGCAGAGCAGGAAAGCACACGCTGTGTTTACAAGCCAACGTGGGAACGAGAAGGGGGTGAGGAAGGGCTGAGGGTCAGGAGAAATGCTAACCAATCCAGGAGGTCCTTCACGTTACACCACCGGATCCTGACCCCCCGGCCCCATCCTGGGCACCTGTGACTCACACACAGCAAAGCAGCCAGGACTCGGGGTACAGTCGGGAGATGTGGAACCGCACCCGGCACCTGCCCATCTTCAAGGGCTTCTCATTCCCACCCGCCTCTTCCCGTCCGGGTTTAGGAAGACAATGATTCCAGGCTGCAAATACGGACTATACGCCTAGGGCAGTGGTGGGCAAACTGCGGCTCGAGAGCCACAGGCTGCTCGGGAGCTGCCGAGGTTTGCCGCTCTGTTGACGAATGAGTTTGCCGACCACTGACCTAGAGGACAGGGCCCAGTTGTTCTCGGGGTTTGGGAAGTGCAAAGAGGAGCAAGCACAGTCCTGGACTGGATGGTATTTAAAGATCGGATAGGAGGCAGCATTTGAGATCAGCTGGGCTCAAATAAACTCTCAGAAAAAAGAAAGAAAAAAGAAAATCTACCAGGAGAGAGAAGACAGATCTAAAAGAAAACCAACACAGTGAAGAATCACACGCAAAGGATGTTACCTCCGGGGGAGAGAAAGGCACTAACTACAGAAACACCGAGAAGGAAGCCCTTCCAGCCCCGGGTCAGAAAAAGGCAGAATGGAGACCTTCCCCCCAAGCTCACCACACGTGAGCTAAGCTGCTAGTGGAAGTCAGAGGAGAAATGCTACAGGCGCCGAAACTGGTTCGGCTCAGTGGATAGAGCGTCGGCCTGTGGACTGAAAGGTCCCCGGTTCGATTCCGGTCAAGGGCATGTATCTTGGTTGCAGGCACATCCCCAGTAGGGGGCGTCCAGGAGGCGGCTGATCGATGTCTCTCTCATCGATGTTTCTAACTCTCTCTCTCTCTTCCTCTCTGTAAAAAATCAATAAAATATATATTTTTTTAAAAAAAGAAATGCTACAGGGAAGGGGCTTGGGGCATTTCTTCTTTCTTTTTTTTAAATGTATTTTTATTGAGTTTTTACAGAGAGAAAGGGAGAGTGATAGAGAGCTAGAAACATTGATAAGAGAAACATTGATCAGCTGCCTCCTGTACACCCCGACTGGGGATGTGCCCGCAACCAAGGCACATGCCCCCGACTGGAATCGAACCTGAGACCTTTCAGTCCACAGGCCGACGCTCTATCCACTGAGCCAAACCGGTTTGGGCTGGAGCGTTATTCTAAGCACAAGAGGGAGCCTCCTGCTGAAGGCCGTTTTGTTGCAGGATGGGGGTGTGACCAGGGTTGTGCTTTAAGACTTGAGTCTGGCTCACGGCACAGACGATCGATTTGCTGAGGACACATTCATCCGGCTGAAAGATGGAGACCCCCAGGTAAGCCGGAATGGGCAGACCGGAGAGGTCCTTTCCAAAAGAAAATCTAAGGCCTGGTTGGCTGTGGGAGGAAGGATGCTAAGTGTTACAAGTTCAAGTCTGACCACAGCTGTATCTTTCTTTATAACACCACCACCCAAGTCTCCTTTAGCCCCGGGACCCTGACAGGCCACTCCTCCATTGCTCCTGCTCTGAGATCCACACTGCCTGTGCCCCCCGGGGGCCGGGGCCAGACCCTGAAAGTCCCGCCTGGGCGGCCCCACCACCAGGGGAATTTCCAGGGAAGGAAACAGGAATGCGCCCCTCCTCCCTAGAAACTTACCCAGCCCCAGAGGGAACGAATCTTCCCCATCCTGATAGGTCCCATTTCTCTGACTCCCCGGGCACAGACCCGGGTAGGGAAATTGGGGCAGGTGGACCGGGCTCTTGTCCACTGCCCAGGACAGCGACCCCTGCAAGCCAGCAGGCAACTTGGTGACACCAAAAGTCTGACCTCCAGATTCAGCCAGTCAGCGGGTACCACCCTTACGATGAGGAAGGGGGAACGGACTTCAATGAAACGCACCCAGCTCTGCCTGGACACTCTCCCTCACAGGGGTCCCTCGAGCCTGCTCTTCGAGGCTGAGTCTCCGAGACCTGACTGTTAGAATCATGCGTGCACACACGTCTCCCCTACCAGGCTCCCAGGTCCGAGGGTAGCGAGCAAGACACACGGAACGCCAGGCCCCTGGAAATCACTCCCTGGACCCACTCTGCCCACTTCCCTCCCAGCCCCGCCTCCTTCCTCTCGGGATCACATCTGCTTCGAGGTTCTCCGTGGGACCCAGGAGCTGACCCTCCTTGCACCTCCCCAGTTCCCCCCACGTCCCGGCTGCAACCCGGCCCCAGCTTCAGACTCTTTTTCTAGGCCCTGCCATCGGCCACACAAACAAATACCTCTAATCACCTCTGAAACCAGCCTCTCCCTAGGCTCTGCAGCTCGGCCCAGCCCCGCTGCTCTTGGGGGGAGCAGAGGCCCCGGGAGGGCCCGTGGGTTCGGGGCCCAGCCAGCCTCGCCCAGCAAGGAGGAGGCGCCTTCCCACTTTTCCAAGCAACCAACTTCCCCCCCTTCGCCCTTAATTCACATAAAGGCCCGAGAGCCGCCCCCAAAAGAGCACCCCGGCCCCCCAGACTCAGGAGTACACAGAGATACAGACCTCGGCCAGGTTTCCTCCCAAGAGGCCGTGACCTTTAGTGCGCCCCCAGGAGTGCCCCAAGATCCTCCTCCCTCCCCTAGTCTGCTGCCACTCAGAGCCATCAGCAGAGATGGATGGACCCACTGACAGCCCTCCCACCTCCTCCCCTTCTCCCCTCCACCCTCCTTCCTCTCCGGGGGGCCTGTGAGGAGCTACCTCAGGGTCCAGGTGTGTGAGTGTTTGTGGGGGAGGAGGAGGAGGAGGAGAAGGGAGGGTTTGGGGGGGATTTCCTGGAACCCCAGCCTAGACCTCCACACGGGTGTGCATTTGGGCCCAAATCCCAGAGCAAAAAGGCTTGACGTGCACTTGGAGACCAGAAAAATGTAAGCGCACTGTCTCCCCCATCCAAAGGTCTGTTCTGGAAATGTCACTCTGGAATGTGCCCCACCCCCAAGAGCACTCCCACCCGCCCCCACCCCCACCCCCACCCCCA